>CM046832.1:56536992-56776992 GCA_025618425.1 Heliocidaris tuberculata | reverse complement strand
TCATCACTATTATCACTGATATTACTTAAAATTACAGTATTTGTATTCTTCCAAGCATCTACAAAAACTCTATTACTCAAGTGAAGGATATGTTTCAATAAGTGCAGTGTGTATTAAAGGAATATCACTTTATTTTTCTAAACATCTAAGTACTCAAGAACATGATTGGCTTCATAATATTTGTCATAAAACATTTCTCATTTTCAGGGAATAAATATTTGAATACTTTTATACTCTAAAGATTTTGGCATTCATACATATAAAAAAAAGTCAATTTCCCTGCCCCAAATGATATATACATGATAAAACAAAATAGTTTAGCAGGAATGTGCATTACATACATAAGGAATGGTAGATAAAAATCTGACAAAATATTTTAATGCACAACAAATTCTGTGATATAATTTTAGTTAGTGAATTGTTATTCTATTAAAAAAAAAGAAGGAATTATTGAATAATGTGTAGCTTTTCACAATATGGCCTTGCATTAATTTCTTTACATAATTTTCAATTTCAGAACCATCAAATGTACAATCTTATCATATCTTCATCTAGACCCCTTCCGTCAGAGCCAGATGGGTTGTTTACCCATATACTTTTATTTAGAGTTAACATCCTTCTAGCACTCAACAGATTTGTTTTAACTGTAAACCTTGAATACAACAGATGTAAAATACCAGGTTATTTTGTGCAATACTAAGAATAATATTATATTCTTGGTCTTTTAACCCATTGCCTACGGGAACCGGGTGTCTCCTGTATCAAGCCTATAAAATTTAAAGAATTCAGTATTCAGCGGGTTAAAATCAATCTCTTAAATTCTTTGTGATACACATACTGTATGAAGCAACATGTAACTCTTACCTAAACTTAATGATTTTTTAAAATGACATACAAACTTTGGATTTATGTTCAAATACTATTGCACTCTCACATCTTCCAAAAGGAAAAAAAAAGCCAAGTTGAATCGCAAGTAAAAGATAAGATAATACAACTTTCAGCATACAGATATAGGTAACACCATGTATTCACAAAATAGTACTGTAACAATCAACAACTTAGTTTGACAGATTTCTAGGACAAAAAGTTCAGAAAATTTGTAACACATATATATTACATAAGGCCATAGCAATATTAGATTTCATTCCAGAAAGGAAGACAAAGATTTTAGTAAAGCCAGAAAAAAAAAGTAATCAGGGAAGATATATATTGCTGTGAATGTGTTAATACCACATCAGTTGGTCCCTTCAAACCATGATAAAAATGATTGTGAATATATTTCATTGTTGACTTTGTATCAATTATATCAGGAAAGCTTTACTATTGACAAAGAAAAAGATAAGACAGCTTCAATTTGTAGAGAAGTAGGATATCAACAAGACTACCTTCGTCATTCGTTCTAAATTCAGCAACCTCCTTACCCTCTCTGTAACCCTGATGCTTGGACAGCCATGCATAATGTGGAGCCAAAAACTCCTCAAACAATTTTTCTCATTAATCGCTCATAGCTGCGTTGGTGTCAGTAAATGTAAGGTCCAATTAAAAATGAAAAGGAAGACTAAATTGCCATCTGTCAAGTATCCGACCTTGCACATTACACTCAGTAAAACATCTTTATCAGGATGATAATGCTATCAAGTCCGTAAGATTAATTTCATAGAGGGATGGATGGGTTTTTCTGGTGTTGACGGGATGCTCAACATAGCTTCAAGTACTTGCTGTTTTTCCAAGAGCAGTGTCCCTTGCTGTTGCGGACACACGCTGAGTTCCTTCTGACGCAGGTCGATGCGTAAGACCCCATGCAACCTTCAGTGGGCAGGCAGTCATTGTCGTACTTTGCTGAACAGATCTGAGGAGCCAAAGAGAAAAGGAAACAGAGATATTGAAATAAGAGCTTTGTTTATCATCACCTTAGATAAAAATTGATATGATGTTCCAGATTTGTAAAGGACTAATATGTAAGATCATGGAATGTTCGAAAGTTTACTCTATACCTAAATGATGTAAAAGTAGTACACCATATATCAGTTGCTGGTAGAAGCTTGGAAAGAAATGATTTTAATAGAAATGCTTGGATAGACCTGTTGAAACCTAACAAGCTATATGTATGACATCAAGGAGTTATCAGTGCTGTGATAACTCCTTGGGGACATGCAACAAAAGTTTTCTTATGTTTTCAGAAATATTTTCATTGCTGTGATATTAAGATTACAAAATAGCTCTTATAGTGGCTATAGATAAAGCTCCCCCGAACAAAAGGTACCAGGCCAATGTAACCTTTGCTTCCACAGGACGTCATGTATGGTCAAACCGGCTAAGCAACCACCTGTTTATAAAGTTCCAAGCCCTGTTTTAAAAGATGACTTTCATTTTCGTTCTCTTCTGATGTTGTGTTTATATTTCTAGTTACATGTAAGTATCATAGAGACACTCATGTGTGCCAGCATCTGACATAATCTCCCCTGAATAGAAAGTACCTGGCAAAATAACCTGTGCTTCCACAGGATGTCATGTATGGTCAAACTGGCCATGCAACCACCTGTTTATAAAGTTCTAAGACCTGTTTAAAAAGATGGGGGTTTTTTTTGTTTTTTGTTTGTTCTCTTCTGATGTTTTTTTAAATATTTCTAGTTAAGTATCATAGAGATACTCATGTTTCCTGTGAGTGCCAGCATCTGACATGATATTCCAGCTGTTGTGCCCCTGTCACATTGACGAGACTAACACCAGATCAACACCAAACCTACAACAGACCAACAACAGACCAAATACCAGAATGACTATAGACCAAACACCAGACCAAACAAAAACAACAAAATAAAGAAGTACTGGCAAATATTTTCTTGGTTGTTGTTTGGTTTAGAGTCAGTTTGGAGTGAGTTTGGGGGTGTAGCTGAGGTATTAATAAGTTCAAGTGTCTTACCCGACAGTCATCACATGACTTGGCATAGAGTCGCTTGAGACCTCTCTTCTGGAAGGCTGTGAGTGTGTTGACTGGTTGAACCCAACTGCTACACAGACCAACGTTAACCTCTCCATCCCATACAAAGCCTAGGACAGTTCAAGAGAAAACATTAGTTAGAAATCACCATGGTAACATAATTTGAATAAGAAAATAGCAGTCATAGCTCTTAATGCTCATAGATAGTGTCAGTTAGGAAGAGGTGTCATGGTCTAGTGAATAAGTCACCGAATATTGAATTGAAAGGTTTGATATCCTATCCTAAGACTTCGCTATTGTTTCTATATGTACATTTTTATAAAGTTTTGTATATCTTTGTGTTTTCTTTTGCAGGAACATGTTTCATAGTCATTTATCTCTTTTCTTCATCTTTGCTCACAAAGCTCATATGTCTAAATTGAAAAAGCTTAAAATTCATTCTTAGTAGTTTTCATCACATTTCATTCATTCAATTGGCTTTAAATTTAAAGTCCTCACTAATAGAGAGGAAAGGCATCTCTTGCATCTCATTCCAAGTAATGTGTTCCTTTCAACATTTTTTTATCATTCAAATGGCAATTCCACCTGTATGAATAATGAATTATTATTCCCGGAGCCATTCAGAAAAGACTTCAAAATTGCTTGCATCATTCTCTTGTGAAGCTTTTTGGGCATAGAGATCAAATTGGACTTTAATAAGCAATGCTGACAACTCTTAATATTGATGCGCCACGGTCCACTGTCTATTGAGGTGCACGACTGAAAACAACCTTATGATGAAGTGACTGCATGCAGCGCAAAAGAGAGAAGAAAATAATAATTCTCAAAATATCCCAACTCTGGCTGCAATTGACTTATTACTAGCTTCAATGGGTTCTGATGAAAATAGAAGTTAATTCCAGGTTTAAGCCTGCTGAGTGAATGTCCATGACTGGTAAATAGGTTTATTCTGTCTTAAAGGTACAGCTTATAGTTAGACTGACAAAAATGTGTAATATTTTATATTTTGGTTGATTATTGAGTATTAAGGAGGTTCTTATTTAAATCATCAAATGAAAGTAATTTCATTTTTATTATTTTCATTGCAGTATTGCTTTGCTGTGACAGGAACATGACTAAGGTGGGCTGAGAGGGGAATTTACTATTTCATGAAAAGTCTTTATCTTTAAATCTTGTTAATGGTTTACAAAGCTTTAATTCATTCAATGACAACAACAACCCAAAAAAATCCTATACATTTTAACATGTTTCTAAAATCTTGAGAGTAAGGGAAGCTCTTCATTGAATTTAACCTTTAATGTGCGACCCAGTTTAGACATTGGCATTTCAAATAGTCTCTTCTGAGATAAAAATGTTCTAATTCTGTTTTTCATCAACAATCTTGGCATTTAGAATTCTCTGCAGTGTGCCTCTTCTGAAATGATGTACCTTCTCTTAGATATCAAGAAGACAGACTGTATGTGCAACTTCATCTTCTCAATTTTACGAATCCCAGTTTGCAACTATACTGATGAATTGTATTGAAATCTGTGCCCAGCTTTGGGTCTAGCCATCAAGGGGGCACTGGCATCATGAGTGGGGGGGGGGGGGGGGGGGCTCTGGTAATTTTAGATGGTTGAAATGTGAGAGAATAAGGCCATACTGTGAGAGGAGGGTGTCAGAAGTGTTTTATGTCGCCTTTCCTCTAATCCTTTTATTCTCTTTCTCCTTTCTTTCTCTCTATTCCCACCCCTATTTTGCCATTCCATGTCTCAACCCCCCCCCCCCCCCCCCCCCCCGTAATTACACCAATGAATATTCTTGTTGAAGTGATAGTGTTCTTGTTGTAGTGATAGTGTTCTTGTTGTAGTGGTAGAATTCCATGCAGTAACTGAGGCACTGAATCACAAAAAACATCTATTTCCCCCATAGTCTGATCTGCCCTTCGTATGAGATATGTCACAATCCCCACAAGTCCTATATCTATGGGATGAATTTTTAAATCTTTGCATGTTTCATTGTAGACGAGTTGACCTGTATATTCTTCATTGATATTCAACAAATGATTTGCCATTTGAGGCACCACCATAAATCATGTATCGCAATGAATTCCTGGCAGAAAAAAAAATTACCCTGTAATGGGAAGCTGACCTCCCTTGCCTCCTAATGGTAGTGGCCGCACCCAAGCTACCATGACCTAGACGTCTATAAACAATATCTGATTTACGCAGTGTTGATTTCCTCTTCTTTTCTTAATTACGATATCAGCGGAGCGTTTCTAATTGGCTAGGTGTTGATCACATGAATCAAGCTACTTGAAATGTCATATCTCTGTGGTCTACTAGGAGTGGGGGTAGACAGTGAGGGGGTGTTACATGTTCCCGATAGAGGGGGAATCTGGGGATGGTAGAATCACAAAGGTATTGAATCAAACAGAAATAGACTCCCTGCTTCCTCTGTGCAAAGGTGAAGGAACATCGTGGTTAATATATATTTGAGTATCTTGATTGTGTCCCCATCAATTTTTTGTTGGTAATCTCTCCCTCCACTACCATAAATTTCAGCTTAACATGTTGTTAACATTAGTTGATGTCAGATACTAATTGTATTTGTGGTCTACTCATAGCCAGAAGGGTGTTAACTCCTATACAGAGAGGTAACAGAGAGGTTAACAGAGAGGTAACATCCTTCTGGCTCTCAACAAACGAAGTGTAATAAGGGTTTTGGTTGTAAATTTAGTGGGTCTCTTATTGTAGATGAAGCCTTCACATTGAGAGAATAACATCACCATAAAATTTGGCCTGTCAAAAGTAGGAGTTATTATAAAGAACATGGCTTTAAAAAAAAATGTGCTGTTTTAATTAGGAAGATTTGAGGGGCTCAAATGTTTGGGAGTGTAGGCCCAAGGATAAAAAAAAGACATTCTTATGTCACATCTTCCATCTCCTCCCCTTCTTTCACCCCTTCATTATTTAAGATATAAAGTGTATGCTAACAGGAATAGAATATAAGCTCTCACCACTCAAAATGTAGGTCTCTCCATCCTGGAGATCAGCCACCCCACACATGGCTCCACTAGCTGCACTAGACACGGATACGGTCGTCATACCGACCAACTCCTCCTCCCCCTTGAAGACCTCATTGATAGTCACGTTATAGACGACGAAGAGAGGGTACCGGGGGAGAACCAGTGGAGGAAGGAGATCGGTGTAGCTGTAGTCGACTGAAGAGCCATAGACCTCGTTGTCTGTAAGCGCGTTGTCGCCATAGATGAACGATGTACTCTTGATCGTTCCCTCGATAACTGAGATGAGGAATAAAAGAGAATCATAGAAAATGGATGATATCTTTACCATTATGATAGATGAAGGAACAAAGATGGAAAGAGATAGGAAAGGGAATATTTTATTGGCAAACCAATATTTACACTAGGGACATTCACTCCTGGCTTTATTAAGTCAAAGTTGTAGGATTAAAGTTGAGTGATGGGATATTAAGGACTTGGGGTATGGTCAGGGTTAGATATCGTGTTAGATCAAGGTTGAAGGAAACAATTTAGAAGTCAGGAGCAAAGCAATTGTTGCTATAGCATAGTCATTTAATTGATTTATTGTCCCGATATGTTCATCGAAGACCTTGTAACAATTGGAGATAGTCCAATTAAGATGAATCACATATGTGTTCAATTAAATGTAGGTTTCTGTTTTAGAATTTGGCTCATAACCACACTACATTCAACTTAAATCATATCGTCTGTTTGGAGCCAGAAGGGCATTAAGTCCCATCATTTGTACAGAGTTAACGCCCTTCAGGCTCCAAACAGACGATATGTTTGTAATCTTTAAATTGAAGAAGAAAAACGACAACTGATAATGAGCCCAGGGATGGGGGAGGGTGGTATGAGCATACATTTTGGTGGAAAAGGTCAAAATTGGGAAAGCTTTTTGGCATAGATTTGACAACCTGTCTCTTCACGAGCCAGCAGCCTGGGAAACAGGCTCTTTTTTAAAATAAAAACAAAAAGGACATTGATTTAACCTATATCCATTGCCAAGAAGCATCTCTCTAGAGACCCAAACTTTGCAGCAAACTTTCAAACTTAGGGAGATGGCTCATTTGTGGTAACCAAATGGTGATGATGTTCATGCCAAAATTTCACTGTAGGTGACATCCGTGCATGAATCATGGCAAAATCATTTCACCTTGGGTTTTTTTTTTTCTCTCTCTTTGAATTTTCCCAGTTTTGTATCCTTTCAAATTTGTCCCACTACTTTCACCCCCTTCATCTGCTTTCTCTATTGCAATGTGAAATGCAGTGTTAAAGTAATTTTGATTTACCATGAATCTGCTCACTCACATTTCACACTGGTTGCAGACTGTAGATTTTTTAAATAAAAGCAAGGGGTTGGTGAACACCCCATGTACAAAACTTGTTTTCCCTCTTTTCTTTCTTTCTGCCCCTCTTTTTCGGGAGCAATCACCCTTTATCAACGCCTTACTGCACTGGGGCATTCACCCCTTTTTGTTGTCTCATTAGTTGTTATTAAGTGAAGTGTGTTTTTTCTAGATCTGCTTCATTATCATCCATCTTATATTATTTTCAGTTGTTTCAGTTTATATGGTAGTGCTTTTATTGTAGCCAATGATTTTCTTTCTTTCTTTTTATACTACTAATGTTAGTTCTACTTCTACTACTAATGTTAGTTCTACTACTACTACTACTACTACTACTGCTACTACTACTGCTACTACTACTACTACTACTACTACTACTACTGCTACTACTACTGCTACTGCTACTGCTACTACTACTACTGCTGCTGCTGCTACTACTACTACTACTACTACTACTACTACTACTACTACTGCTACTTCTACTACTACTGCTGCTGCTACTACTACTACTACTACTACTACTACTACTACTACTGCTACTACTACTACTACTACTTACTGCTACTACTAATACAACGATGAAGACTACTACTACTACTATTCCTACTACTACTACTACTACTACTACTACTACTACAACTACTACTATAACTACTTCTAATACTACTAATAATACTACTACTAATACTACTACTGATACTACTTCTACTATAATTACTACTGCTACTACTCCTGCTACTCCTGCTGGTACTTCTTACATACTCCTCATAAATTGGTTCACACTTTGCACATGCATGCACATCTGACTAAGTATTATTCCTTGCTACATGGCTGGCAATTACTACTATTGCTATTTGCAACTTATACACAATATTTGTGGCTTCAAGACTTAACTCTCTTACAACGGACATCGCTATCGCCGGTCAAATATGACCGGTAAAATTATAAATCAACTTGCGATGCTTCGTGAATTTCCGTACGAAGTCGTAAAACCTCGAGTGAGGTATTAAAAGAAAGCTTGAATCGTAAGCTTTCAACTGGTATCCAAATAAGGTATTTCCCGGTAACGCTCGGCCAATGATATATGGTTGAGTACTTATAACATAAATAAAGTTTACTTAATGAACTCTTGTCTATCAGCATGTATTTTTGGGCTATTTCACTGTGTAGTGTCTAGTTGTAAGAGAGTTAATTTTTTGTTTAACTGTTAATCAGTCTAGTGAACAGCTTACCTGCATCAGCTCTGCAGAATAAGGTCTGATAGTGAGCAGGCATGCAGGAGCATGCATCCGCCATCTTGCTGATCACCAGGACCAGTACACAGAGCAGGAAGGATGATGATGCTTGCATGGTTACTATGGAAACAGATAAACTCCTCAGGATTGTCAAGTGTGGCTGATAACAGAATACCAACAGTCAATATCTAAAGAGTTTCCTGGCAAGAGAACTCGAGTCTGCTAATGACGAGTGTTTATCTCCACTTTTACTAAACACTTCTGGATGATTCCTCTTTTCCGTTCATTAACCTTTGTGTGATGATGCGTTCTCAAGCACTTTCTCGGTAGACAGATGGTGTTAAGGCATACATGAATGTTTCCAGAGATTGTGCACTCTCCAGTCCCCCAAAAGAACAGCTTGCTAAAAACCAACCTGTCTAGGCACTGTAATAGCATTGGTTAGGTGAGATAAACTTTCTCAAGTTACTATGAATGTTCATGTTGGTCTCTGGTGGTATTTATACCCTGTCTCCTCTAAATACTCTCAACCTATCAGCTGTCATTCTTTTACTTTACTCTCCTTTGCACAAGGTACTCAACCTGCCATATGCACTCTCTCTCTCTCTCTCTCTCTCTCTCTTTCTCTCTCTCTCTCTCTCTCTCTCTCTCTCTCTCTCTCTCTCTCTACTGTCCTGTTCTCTCTTCCGCTCTCTGTTATCGGTAAACAGCCCATGCAAGCTTCCTGATTGGCTGGTTTCCCAGTGAGGAAGTTGTGACATCACAGGTGCTCGCTGATAATCAAACTATGACATCAGAGAATGTGAATTCCGCTCAATGGGAAATGCCCCTCTCGGCTTCTCACTACCGCAGTAGTAGTAGTTTACAACTTCATACCCACTGTTTGCTTGGCTTCCTACAGCTTGGCCCTCTAAAAATATCCTTTAAACAATTATTAGATTGATATATTTCTTTTAAAGCCATTATAATAATGCAGTTGCAGAAGTCTGCAAAGTATAAAACTGCTAAAGCAAGGATATTTTAGTCATCATTATTCATTACAGGCCTACAAAATAAAACGGTGTACTTTAATTTTGTGAAATTGTCAATTAAATATGGGCCTATACACCTGTTGCAAAAGACCACATTTCTGTTAATATCACTTTGTATTAAGTCCTTTATATGATATTTCTAGACAAGCTTTTACTGGATTCTTTGTTACAACCATCTTTTATCTCATGATCACCAATCATTCCTCTTTCAGTCATAAACTGATGAGGGCCTTGGTTAGAAGACTATTGCTTCTCCCAGATTTCATTGTTATGACGTAGCACAACATTCTCTCAACCATTTCCACTTTATGTGAAAACTATGTGATCTGTCTGGTATGTCACTTGCTAAGAGTATACGTGCCTTCCAGCATTCCATTTTTATCAAATATATTTGAGGTGGCTATGCTGATTGAGCATTATTATCCCATTTTCCAGGATATTGAACATTTTATCAAATGAGCCCCATCCATCATTATTCCTTTGATGAATTTCTGAATAATAAGATGTTTATTGCCTTTTACTTCTTAGAATGAAGTGGGTGGGGAGATTATGGTCATTACCATCAAAATTTTATTCATGTGCAGTATGCTTTGTATGTGTTTCTCTCCCTTTCTCCCTCTGTACATTTCACCCTTCCTCCCTCAGTATATTTCTTCCTCACCTTCCTCCCTGAATTTTTTTTTTGTGTGTCTTTTTTTAAATAAATTTTTGTTTAAAAAGAGATGGAATTTAATTATTTGATAATACAGTAATTATTAGAAATGTTATCACCTCATCTCCTCCATTTCTTTATGCAGGAATTTTGTTTCATACCCATGCTTGATTGAATTACAGGTCTCATTTCAAGCTAAGAAATTATTTTGCTGAGATGATATGTGGTCTCCCTTTTCTTCATTTTTAGAATAAGAGATGTGTTTAAAGTCCTCTCATGCCATGACATAATTGAACCAGCAGGTACTTCTCTTGCAACATGTAGGCCAAAGCTGAGGTAGCTTAGCAAAATGCGTGGTGTGTAAAGATGCGGGAAAGACTCATATGACAAAATTATTCAAAACCAAAATTTTATTCTATAGAGGCAGAACCAAAGTATTAGGATGTAGAATTATTATTTATCTCTTTAAACACTTTTAAGCAAAGTAATATGAAAACTTTTATTCAGATTTATCTGATTCTAATTTTAGAAGCTCAGACGAAACTAGCAATTTTCCTATATACGTCTTTCCTGCTTCTTTATGCGCCACTGGGTTCTCCTAAGCTACCTTATACATGTGTACATGTTTTCCCCTCCAATATCTACATGTAGCTTGTTAGCCAGCAATAGAACAGTCCAGGGGCCTGTTGCACAAAACTTGTGTTTAATCGCAACTCCTAAAAATCAAATGCAAGTCCGTAATGCGCACTTCTGATTGGCTGAAAATAAAGTTGCGTTTGATATTCCTGAGTTACGTTCAAACGCAAGTTTTGTGCAACGGGCCCCAGAGCAGGTGAAAGCAATATGACTTCCTCACACTTGTGGTTTTCCTATTCGTTGAAGCAGGTGGTTGTCTGTATGTGATTGGTTGAAATAGTTTTGTGGCCAATTTGGCAGTAGCTGAGATTGGTCAACCGTGGCCTGCTAACTGTCCTCTGTTGTCGATTCCTTTGTAAATTTAAAATGGAATTGAGGAAGACTGCAGAGATGATATTTTTTTTTTTACTTTTCTTGAAAATTCTGTAGCCATCCTTTGGCACAAATTGTCGAGGCCTGATCTTGTTGTTGCATGCTAGGTTAACGATTATGAGAATAAAACAAGTCAGAATTGATTTTGTGTGAAATAGGAAGTCAACTGTTGTAGGGGAAACATTAACCAGTGGGATAAGTTCCTAAAATGTCTCATTTCTCATGAAGAGTAGCTTATCTAGACCTAGTGGCATTGTGTCTAGGATGAAGGTTTTTTGTTTGTTTGTTTGCTTTGTTTGTTTGTTTTGTTTTGTGTGATCAAATTTGGCGTCTGGCTTATTAGGTATATGTAAACTAATGCCGTTTTCATACTCAGTGCCAAAGCGCGCTTAGTCGGCACTTAGTCGGCACTTAGTCGGCTTTAATAGTAGCCGCTACTATAAGCCCTGATACTTTCATATTCAGGAGCAAGGCCGCATCACGTCTGCTATGCGTATTTGTTGCCATGGTTTCTGCTGCCTCTCATTTCCACGCTTATCTATAAGGTGCTTTGTTTTGTTCTTCTATCTTCTTTACTTTCTTTCTTTCTTTATGTTATTCTCTGTTTTTATCCTTCTTATTTTCATTATTTTACCTTATGTTATTCTTTGTTTTTGCTACTATCTTCTTCTCATGCTATCTTTCCTCATGTTATTCTTAGTTTTTTCCTTCTATCTTTCCTTATGTCATTATTTGTTTTTCATTCTATCTTCTATCTTTCTATCTTTCTTTATGTTATTCTTTGTTTATATTCTTATCTTTTATTCATGATACTCTTTGTTTTTATCATTCTATCTTGTTTTCTTTCTATCTTTCCCCATGTTATTCTTTGTTTTTATCATTCTATCTTCTTTTCTTTCTATCATTTCTTATGTTATTCTCTGTTTTTTATCCCTCCATCATTTCCTTTTTCTATCTTCCTTATTTCATTCTTTGTTTTTATCCTTCTATCGGCTTCAACTAGCATGGATACCATTCATATTACGGAATTTACGACTCGACCCACTTCCGGTCAGCGCTTAGTCCGGACTTAACCGTGCTCGAGAAGTGGTTTGAGAAGTCGGCTTTTAGTCCTGACTAAAAGCTGGTTTATTCAAGACAATACCTTTCATGTTAGCTTTGGTATCAAGGCTTAGTCATGGTTAAGTCCTGACTAAGCACGCTTCTACCCCTAATATGAAAAGGGTATGATATTGACATAAGGAGTCTTATGTATATCATGAGTAATATATTGTTATTGATATGAAATATGTATATCAAATTGATGTCCAGTGTCAAAATTGATCAGTATCTTTGACAATCTTCTCATGTGACTCAAATATACATAAAAATAATCCAAATATTGGAAGTACATATTAGAAAGAATTGGGGGGGGGGGGTGGATGGTCACTATAGGCTGCCTGAGTATAATCACATATTGTGTCCATGACCAATTATGGTCATGGACATAGCCCCACGCTTTCACCTCCTATGAACAAACACCCAGCGGGAGTGCATTCGTTAGTCAAAGTTTACCAAAGATTTTTAAATTAGCTCTGATTTGGGCAAAGCTCCAAGTACATGTGTTACACTATACTAAAATGTAGCTTCGAGAAACATTCTCAAAGTGGCTGTTCTTGAAATGTTCATTGTAGTTTGGAGGCAATTGTGGCCAAATTAAGCGCTTTCTCATTAAATGTTGACCCAGTTCAGTTGCTACAGGATATTGTGAAGGAAGAGCACTGGATTAGCATCTTTTTCTGTCATTAACGCCATAAAAAAGTGGCATAAGATCTTGAATTTGGCAAATTACTCTCCAATTTCCTTTTATGAAGATATCTTGATTTATTGTCAGATGCACACTTTCATACTACAAAACCAAATATATTGTTCATCAATATCATAGTAATGGAAAACACCCCTTGTATATTCTGTGTTTCATAGGTTGGGTGGAGTACTACAAGGTGGGGGCAGAGCAGACACCTTGTCTATCCTAACTCTTGATGCTGCCAAGTTTTGTTGCTATCCAAGCAAGCATATGCAATGTATTGCACCAATCTATGCAATATACCAAGGAACAGTTTGAACTGTAGTAATAGCGTGAGCTTGCACATGTCGCCGACTTCATTGGCTGACTGCCTAACACCTAATCCGTCCTGAGAAAAAGAGATTTGATAACAGTGGGAACTGTCTAATTTTGTCATTCACATTTATACATTAGCTATGAAATTAAAAACTTTGAGTAGTTGTAGAAAAATCAATTAAATGCACTTACTTTTCAATGTTGATTATTATGAATAAAAAAGTAGGAGAGGTAATTTTAAGTTGCTTGCTGAATTGAGTTAATGAATTGTTATCTTAATTACTGCCATATGCCAAATTAAAATTTGATTAATGAGTAAAAATAATATATTGTAATTATATTATAGACACAAGTGTTTTGAATTTTCAAGAAATGAGGCATTTAGTTTATTCATGCAATTTAATACCAAATTGTAGATAACTTTGTCAGGATATTAAAATAATTCAATTTGCAAGAATATTTTAAATGTGATTTGTGAAACAATTAAACACATTATAATATACAAACTGTGTAGGGCAACAACTGATGAGCTAGAAGCCACTGCCTGGATGACCCAAAAAAGTTTATCATGACATTTTTGTTCATATGATGTATTGTAAGGAAAATAAGAAATATGACTTGAGAAGTGACACAATGCAAACAGAACCATGTTGTTAATGTATAAAGAATTCCTTAAAGCTCATAGATAGTCTCGGTGGCAAAATTCATACTGGCAAGAAACTTATTTAACATAGTCACATACTATTCTCCTTTTATCATAAGACACATGTATTATTTAACATTCCATTCACGATTTCGAACAAATTTTAGTGTAAATATCTGTAAGAAATGCTTGGTATAAACAGCTTTTCACTGCCTCACGCTAAGACCATATCCACTCGAAGGTTCCCCGCACAATGAACCCAGCGTTTCGCACTATGTGTAGCGATTCTATACACACAGCAATCCTCGTGTGAGTAGTGTGTGTGGCTGTTGTTTTAATTTACATCCCCTCTTTTTTGGGCCAGGGATTTTTATTACTTTTCACCTCTCATTCAATAAGTATTTCACTTGAGGAGGAAAAAACTTCACAGCATCTTAGTTATGTTAATACCCTGCTATTTATTAAGTAAAATCAAAGAAATCTCTCGAAAATTTTTTGAGGGCTTCCCAAAACTATCTGTTACCTTTAATCCCTTCTTTACTCACCATATATTTGAAAAAGTTGTCATGATATGCTTTCAAGAGTTAAATCATGAATTGTACTGCTCTTTTCCCATTGTTTAATTGGGCATAAAATATCTCTCATGGGATAGACCATGATGGTACCTGTTTTTGTTTCAGGAAGAAAACTGTAGCTATTTTAAGCCAAACGCATAGTTCAACACTGAAGCTCTTGATCATTATTTGCCGCCTGTGGCACAGAAGGGGTTACGACTGGTATTTCAAGAAAAATGTTTGACTCCCAAAATGAATATGAATATGAGACAGTATTTGTTTTTCTCTGTCATCCTTCGTGACACTTTCCTCTGTCAAAGATCACGTGTGCAGGTATTTCAGTGTCTCAATGGTGGTAGTAGTAGTAGTCGGATTTAATGAGGTATTGTTTTAGTCACTCTCATACCTGAGAGTCTAGACCAAAGAGACAGGAAACCATATCTAGTCTAATCAAACATGGAAGTGAGGTGTCTCTTCTCATCGTTCTTTCATCCTGTCATCTTCCACTACAACTCTCTCATCCAATTTCCATCCCCATGGTACCATGTCACATACATTTTGGTAAACCTTTGAAGAAATTAATAAATATGACGGAAAATATGATGAAACTAGGTTAAATTTGACTTCTGATGATTTCATTTATTTTGTGTCTTTCGGTGACATGCAAGCATCCAACAACAGGTGCTGTCAATTTGGGGGCATTTGTTTTTTCCCTGATTATACAATGCTCTCCCGCCCACGCAGAGCAGACCTGTTTCCAATGCAATTTTCAATTCTGTCCCATATTTTATACTTCTTTTGATATCCCATTTTCTGCAAACTTGGAAATGTTACAAGATGATAATGGTCTGAGGTCAAAGGTCATGGTAATTTTGGCATACTTTTCCATCGACCAGGATAAGAATATCATCACTGTTGTCGCGCCAGGAGGCTGCCTCCCTCTACTGCTCATTTCAAGTGTCATTGACCTAATTTAAGCAATTTGAAGAAATAATTTCTGATTTGTACTGTTTATTCAGTTGTAATCTTAACAGTTTGACAGAAATCAAACATTTCATACCTTTATCATGAGAGTTGAAGAAGTGCTCTAATCACACTAGATGTATCCGCATCTTCAAACTCTTTCTTATCCCAAAGTCTGACAAAAGTGCTTTAAAAATTTATGTCTGTTAGAGATGGGGCTACTCAGCTATCTTGGGGACGATGATAGGATACTGAATGAATAGCATTGTCAAATCAGTTCCAAATCTTAGTTATTATACTCACATTGGAATGAATGCATTTGATTGAAAATGTGTATTCTTTTCAACCTTAGTTGCAGTCTTTTACATTTTGTAATTATAAAAATGAAAATCTACATTTAATGATCAGAATCGTGCTGGAATTCAGCGAAATTGACTTGATTTAACTTGACAAATTTTAAAAGTCTTAGACCATTGGTTTAAGAAACAAAACAGTATTGTTCTTGTGAGATAATTTCTAGAGTAGTATGTAGGTCAGGAGCTTGCTGAAATGATAACATATCAATCTTGAAAGTCCTGAAATAAAATTTTGATTGTTAAAATTTTTCATTTGATTTGTTTTATAGGAGGATGGGAGGGAGGTAATCCTGTTATAGCACTAAATGATTTTTTTTTTTTTTGGGGGGGGATTAGGTAAAAATCCTGAAACACCACCAAACATGTACAAGAAATGACCACCTACTGCTCTTATCATCAAAGCAGAGACACTTCGCCCCTGAATTTACAAAAAGAAAGTGTTTAAAAGTTCAGTCTTTATGAAAAAAAAAATGCAGTGTGAACTCCCATAATGAAAATGAAAATGAGATGACATTTTGCTGAATAAGAAAATGAAATATATTTCTTTTTCTCAGATTGATTGTTTATGCAGTGAACTATAGATATGGAACCCCATCAGTGTTTAACCACTGAGATTTCCTTGGATGGTCTTCTGCGGTGAATGTGGTTACCCCCTGCAACCGAACCTGCTGAGCCTGAAGTCCCTACTTGAGATCGGGCAATTACTGTCTTAAATTGGCCACACACTATAATAATAAAATCATGGACTCTACCTGTTTAGTATAAAAATCTGACTAGAATCTATATTTCAAGGGTGGAGGAAAATGTTAAAAACTATATTCATATTACATGAGCCAATATTTGAGATGTTTGACTCTATTCTATTTTATTTGTATGATCCAACCCAAATGTTTAGATCTGAATTTTTCATTAAACTTATGGTCAGTGGTTTCAATCATTCAAATACATATATTCATGACATATTGAAAAAAGGGATATGTGCAAGTATGACAATATGAATAGAATTCATTTTTATAACTTGTGCCATAACACTAGTGACCTTTAACATGGTCTTCATTGTATACCTACCCCCCAAAAAAAATCAATGTTGAAAATTATGCTGTACTTTCAATTTCACTTTATTAAATTCCAAAGGGTAATTTCATTTTCTTTTCTGTAACACCATACTCTCTCCCTCTCTCTCTCTCTCTCTTTCTCTCTCTCTCTCTCTCTCTCTTCTATCTACCATGATATATTTGTTTTTATGTCTGATAAAGTGGTAACTTCATCAGTTGAATCTGAAAGTATACATGTACATGACCAAAGGGCAATTTGTTATTAATCTTTATCATAGAATATTGATTGAAAAATATCACGCTTGCTTTATTTAGTTCTAGTTTAGAATTTGAAAGTAAAATTGTATATTTTTCATACATAGTTTTGATAAAGGGTGATTTTTTTTTAAAGTTGAATATTTCAGTCGGAGTCAGGTGGTAATGTCCAAACCAAAAGGTATTACCTGTGGCTTTCAAAAGAGTGGTGAAATTGTGAAATTTCAGATTTAAAGAGATAGATAAAGTTGAAATCTGTGGTGTTACAATTAAAGTAGAAGTTATTGGAGACATTGACAGACTTGACATAGATACGTTTCTGACTCAGCACCGAGCTCATGTCAATCATAGTTATAGAGCCAAAGTCATTTTCACATTGAAGAGATATTTCAGTTCAAAATAGAAATCCCATTTCACTTTGAAACAGTTCATGTTGAATGCAGATTATGTGCACATGGCAGGCTGTGCACCACTGTATAAAGAGATGGATACAAGAGAATCTAAAAAGGGGCACACCCCCTCCTTGTGAGATGGAAGAGGGGTAAGGGAGAAAGGGGGTAAAATGCTCTTGGGGGCTGCTTTCATCATTGTCTAGAGCTGGGGCGATTCAGGAAATTGGCAATATTTCTGATCCTGGCAGACACGGGATGGGATGATCGGAGGAAGGGGCGGAAAACAAGCATATAAATGATGATACATCACTATGATGTAACATCTTATTCTGTCTGAGAGAATTCAATGGAATAAGATTAGATTGAGGTCAGGGGTTATTAATAGTAGTGTGTGCAAGGGGAATTGATTGCATTTTGATGATGAAACATAGACTGGAGACATAGTATGCATAATAGACTGGACAGACAACTCGTCTGTGGTGTACTGCCAAAAAGTTTCACTGTTCCCTGTCATAGCTAGCATGCAATCTTAATGTGTCAATTATAACTGTTTTGTTGTTGTTTGTTTGTTTGTTTGTTTGTTTGAAAGGACTATTGCACTACTACTCAATAAGAAATGTTGGACCAGTTTCAAAACCTAGTTGGTTTACAGGGATTGCTCTAGAGATATCACCACAAGAGTAATTGTAATTGTTATTTTCATCCGTTCTTGTAGTTTTTGTTATTACTTTACTTTGAACTGTTCTTGTAGTTTGTGTTATTACTTTACAAATTAACAGGCCAAACCCCAAAGAGTGACCAAGTTTCATAAACACTATCTTGGATGAGGTGGAGAAATACCACAGGAAAGAATAGATGCACCTCTTTTTAGGAAAGGGACACATCTTTTTCATTAGATCTAAACTACGTGGTATGCCACGCTTGCTCAACCTTCATGGTCAGGAAAACTCTACCACATGTACTGCTGTTTATAATACTAATGATGTTAAATTATGACCACATTCACTTTTAGTGTTGGTATGCTTACCTTTTGATGTACTTTTCAAATTCATTTTGACCAAAATAGAGTTTGGACAGATCCTAAAACTACCCATTTATACGAATTGACTGAGCATATTTAGTTTTGCAGCATTATGTTTCACCCATTTGAATGCATACAATTCAATACCATCCATGTAATTTAACAATATCTCAATACCTCATAACTGATGATTCAACAAAATACAAAATACACAGAGGAAAATTGCCATCACAGGTGTAGTTAATCATATCTGTGCAATATCTCACGTCTCAGTGCAATACTTCTTAATAACTGTGTGTAATAGGGTGTTGTCTGTCATGTCAATTATAACAGTTTTCATATTGCAAGCAGAGCTATGATGCAATCAGGTCTAAGTGACCTTGGAGAATTTTGCAATTATATCTTAAAAGGTGGAAGACTCTAATTAAGAGACCTGATGATTTATGAAGTAATTTGATGTTGACACATGGTCAGTGCTATGTCATAGATATGTTGCAATTCTCCAAGGAACCGTTCGCTGGACAGAGTGACCAGACATGTTGACTTTAATTTCACTTTCAACATTTCCTGCTAACTGTCTGAGACTTGTTATGTGAATTTTCTGTGCCAAGGGAGAAGTATTCCCTCTTACTGGAAGTCTACCCTGACATCAAAGTGATAAGAATAAGTGCAGAAAAAATCAGAGAAATCAATGTGTGAAAGTTTGAGAAAATACAATTAAGGATAAAAAAAAATATTAATTTTTTAAAATATAAAGATCCCTTAAAAATTTGAAACTCTTTGATTAACTTTGAAACCAAGTTGCCTTTTTGGAAAATTTCTTAAAATTCCCATGATGAAAAAGTATATTTCATAAATGGAAATATATGAAATCATTTGTAAACAAATGGTGAGTAATCACAGAAGGGAAATAATGGAGTTGCCAAATAGCATAGTGATATTCAAAAGTAAAAGCAAACTGAATATTTTTTCCTTTGTCAGATTTTCCTCAAACTTTTACTGACTGAACTTACTGAATTTTCTACTTCTCTGAAAATCGATTTGATACCAGGCTGGACTTCCCCTTAAAACAAATAAGATACAATTATCACCAAAAATAGTTGTGTTTTTCGATTTGATACCAGGCTGGACTTCCCCTTATAACAAATAAGATAAAATTATCACCCCCAAAAAATTTTGTTTTTCAACTTCCTGCCTCAATATTTAGAATTGAAATAAAAGGTAATGCAAATTATTTCATGATAAACTCTTTGAGTAAATAGCAAGAAAACAGAGATGGTTAGCAATTCATTCCTTGAATTCAGCAGCAGTACAAATTTCCAAAGTGCATAGGGTAAAAATTTGTTTATGATAGGCACTTCACCAAAAATGAATTTTATTTTGTTCTTTATTGCTTTTGACAGTTGAAAAACAAATTCACTTTAATGTAATGAAATTGGATAAAAATAACAAAGTTTTCAACCTTGGTGATTTCTGAAAATAGACGTCAGAGAAGAGGAAGAAAGGGTTGCATAGTAACACCAGGGAGCTCTGGAAGAAGGGTCAAATCTAACCAGACCAGTTCAGCTCAGCTGATGGGATATTAGGCCTGTGATTGGCTAGTTGTTCTGATGACATCATCACAGTTCCCTAGGGGAAATGTGACCTCTGACAGGAAGTTTGTGAGTTTCCCTCCCTTTGCTAGTCTTAGTTCCACACTGAGTTAAAATAACTATGTCTGTTTTCAGAACTTTTGGGGTAACACTTCTGTGTATTTCATAATATTTCTTCATTGTTTCCCTGAAAGTAATGTTACTGCTAAAAGCGCAGGGAGGGTGTGTGTGTGTGTATGTGGGAGGGGGTATAAATCAGGCTATGAGACCATCTTTCATAAGCACTTTTAGTTATCATCACAAGAAGTCTAGATTTGGCTTTTTAAAATAAAATCAAACTTAAGTGGTTATCTGCAGGAATATCTCTCCTCCCTGTTGTTAAAAAACCCATATGAATACACAAACATCTTGTCAAACTGCATCGCTCTTTAATGATAGGAAAGTTTACTACAGTTTTGAAATCAGTCATAAAGAAGGGTCTGAACTATGTGAGGCATAAATTTAGACTCTGATACTGCAGAGAATTTGTTACAAAAAATTGTCAAGCTGATTTAGGTTTGATTCAAGACATTATGATTGTGTTCAAGTGTCAAATTAGAGTCTGTGTTCATAGACTAAGCTGGACAAGATATAATTTTTAAAGGGGAGGGGGGGGGGCTGGTATTTCAGACTGGATGTTTGTTTGAGATTATATAGCACCTGTCTACATATGAGGAAATATCAGTAACAGGTTTGTTTCCTATCTCCTGCAGGCTCCACCCCTATTATGTGTGATGTCATAAATAAATGAGCTCCTCCCCTCCGGCATACTTAAATGGATGGAAAGAGCAAATATGGTCAGATGCAAGGGAATTTTTGTGAATGGATAGTAAAGTAGAGAGGAATAATAAAAAAAAAGTTGCCAGGAAGTCAAAATTAATTGGGATATTGTGCTAGTTGGGTATTATATCACATTTTGCAATAAAACTAGCATTACAATATAATACAAAAGTCCACCAACTCCTCTTTGAGCCCCTTACTCTTGTGACCAAATTCTTCCAGTTGGGAAATAAGAATACCAGTGAGTTGTACTTACTTGATATCATCTGCTCAGAGCCAGAAGGGAATTAACTCATACCCTACAGGGTTAATGTCCTTCTGGCTCTCAACAGATGCCATGTTTCTTGCCACTTTTGATTTAATTTTATAGTTATGGCCCAGTCATTGGTATGACGAAGACACATGCTACCATACGTCAAACCAAGAGAGCCAACCCTGGCAAGGACTTCACATGAATCATTTGATTGAGCTTACATCTTGTAAAATATTTTTTAGGATGTTATGGTTATGAACATGATTACAAAATTGGAAGGTATCCCACATACATGAGATGAGTAATAATGAAAGTTCTTTGCCATAATTAAAATTTCTTCGTAGAGCCTATCTAATACCCCCTTTCAAACCAGTTCCCTGCTGAACTTTTCTGGTGGAAACCTCCAAATTTTACAAGCACTAATTCCTTGGGTTACTGGGAAAAGTACAGGAGCACCTTTCAGACTGACCTCACTTCCTCGGGGAAGTTGCCATTGGTTACAGGGCGCGCACGTTCGTGTTTTCGCGCGGGTTTTAAAATGAAAGTCAATGCGACAGTACAGGATCATAGTATGACTGGCCTGAAGGGATAATTGATCTCTGACGTATTTTACCCATCGATGTCTACCATGTGGATATATAGCATTGTACGCACGACTCTACGCAAGCAGTTGATGCGACCACACAACCAAAACTAGGAGCCCTACACTCAAACACGGTACATGGGACACCATATACTGTGTACAATCCCAGGGTACTCCTATGCAAAAGATGCATGATTTCTTTTTTTATTTTAAAAGACATTATACATGTACTGACTGTCACATTAAATTGTCTTTAGAATTTGTAAGGATAAATTTGTTTTGCCTGTTTGTGCAGTTAATTATGGAAAAGACTTCACAGTGCTGAATTATTCAATTCTAAAAATGCATAAAATTGTATTAAAATAGTACAGCAGTGGTGTTTTTCTGTGAGCCCTAACCTGGCAACCAGTTGCATCAATCATAGAGGGCGTTGCTTTATCCAATGGTAGAGATCGATGATTTTATCAGGGAATTTCTCCGCCAACCTTTCAAACCGACCACTTCCCTGCTGAAACTCTCTTTCCCCCCCGCAGAAGTTATCCACCTCGGTAGGTGGAGAAGTTACCCGGGGAAGTTCTTCGGCTTTTCTAGGGGAACTTTTCCCTTGTTTCTTTCAGACCGGATCTTTCCCCGCAAAACTCTGAACTTACGCAGGGGAACTTCCCCTGGGAAGTGCTTGCTTATTTGAAGAGGGTATGAAAAGGGCAATCATGACTGGTATTTTGTGATATTCAGGATACAGAAACAGTTGCATAATGGAACAGTCTTTGAAGTTTCCAATTACTTTTTTTTTTACTTTATTCATTTATTTTAGGTTAGGGTTAGGGTTGGGTGTATGATCCAGGATTGAAGTTAGGAAATTGGTTTGTGTAAGGAAATTGACCGTAGAACAGTTTTTGCCAAAGCAGATGTCATGGAACCCTTATTTTGAGCAAAGACATCTGCTGGAAGCTCCTTAGGATAGAGGACAGTAGGCGCTTTCACACCTACCCGATCAGGAAAAATACCTGGTATTTTCTGATCGGGTATTCTCCCCCGATCAGAAAATACCAGGTATTTTGCCAGTGTGAAACGAAATTACTCGTAATATCCCCGCAAGAAAATACCCGGAATTTAGTAGGTACTTTCTCAAAACTACGCGTACTTTCTCCAAGGTCGCGGGGATATCTGCAGTGTGAAAGCAAATTACGAGAACTAGCTATTATGGCCATCTCTCGCATCGCACGTCCGCCGCTGCAGAAGCAGTGAATTTGAAAGCGCGTGCCTCGTCTGCAAAATAAACCGTACTGCGCATGCTCATAACTTCGAGAACTTTCCTCGAAGAGCTCTGGTTCGGGGAGGTGTGAAAGCGCGAAATAATTATCGGGTATTTTGGGGCCTGAACAAGTTCTCGTAATTTACGGGTATTTTTCCTGATCGGGTAGGTGTGAAAGCGTCTATAGTGGAGGTGGTCAATAACTGCTAGGTCATCTCAAGGAGTTATGTGATACTACTCCTTGGTCATCAGAGGTGAATGAACTATCCACAGGGTACTCTGAACCCCTTTTGTACCATTATCATGGTTCCTGCACCTGTTTGTTTTTCCAGATAAAGGGTCAAGGGATCCCCCTCCCCCTACCCCGGAGGTCACACCTTACCTCATCTCTGCCTGTACCTGGAAGTGGAAAAGGAGAATGAACATCAGTGGTAGATCGAGGGTTGATATATACCCCATGGAGCATTCTTTCATCCTTTAAATAATCTTTTCCATGCAATGGGTTCGATTTCAAAATAAATCCTAGATTTAGGAAGTTTAGGTGAGTGATTGAATCAATGAATTCCCTGAATTTGCCCACAAAAGGTATTCCCTGAAAACCATTTTCATAAAGAATGTCAAGCTGCTTAATTTTACTTTATATTGGGGGTTATTTTTGTGTATTTCAATGGTTTACATCCTGTATGACTTCCATTTCAGATTATGGTCAAACTGTGTTCAGTGTATTTAAGCTGTACATTACGTCTTTATTTTCATTCTATTCCTGGGTGCCTGAAGGAAATAACTACAAATGGTAATTTAAAGAAAAGATTGAGTTCTGGGAAAGATGGAAAATGAATTGTGAGCTTTCACATTCTTTTTATGTCAGTTTGAAAGAGCATCATAGAAATGTCCCTTGAAAAGGATTACTCTTCAAATGCCCTCATATTCAAAATATGACAAGAAATAGCTGAAGTGTTCAGGACGAACATTCATACCACATGTGTGTGCAGTCCCATATACCCATTTCTGTGTGCAGTGTATGTGCTTTTCAGCAAGATTGGGTCAATTTCTCATTATTTTGACCATTTCAAAACCTCACAGTATACGCTAATTTTTATGTACTCATGATCTACCTTTCCCACTTGCTTTAAGGCAGGAATCAACTTTATCTTTAATATCAACACAAACTGCCTTAGAAATGATAAGTGCTATGTTCAGACATAATAAGTGATAGGAGATATGCTACAAATAACAAATAGGTGTTTGGCAGATAATGATGTATGTACTTTCACTTTATTGACAACATCCACATATATCATTGAAATATCTGAGCTAACCAGCTGTCAACATTCACATTTGTCAATAACATCCTCTACATAGTTTGAAAATGGGATTATCACATGATTTTGGATACTTCATATTTGTACATTTTGAGAGAAAATAATTTGTAATGATTATTCAGCATTTTTTTTATCATATGGATTTTGAAATATTACTCTCAGCTCAAGTAACTGGGGAAAGAGGGGTATAATCCATACCAATGGGCTGTACTTATGTTGCTAGATTGCATTTGGTAGTAGCTGTTAAAAAAGCACTTTGTTGTGCAACTAGCTTATTAATCAAGCAAGATATAATTCACAAACTTCAGATTTTTCTTCAAGCCACTTCAGAGATCTTTTTTAGAAAATCAGCTTTTGAGTTGAAACTGAAAAAAACATGGTGTTAGGTATGTGTGGAAGGCAAACTACTTTGGAATAGCTATGTAAATGCCTCACTTTCTGACCAATTTGTAAAAATTAACTGTAAAAACACAATTGAAGCTTAATTTATCTTTCCAAATGAGAGTTCTTTTATGATAGTTTCAACAATTTTCTTGGCTGTACATGCCACATCTGCTCAACAGTTGATGTGCTCTGAAATTCAACTTATGGGATACAGACTGGATATTATTTCATGACTGCAAAGTATTTCATTTTGATACGTGGCAAGTATAAACAATTCTACTTGAAATAGTGAAAGATAATGATAAAAATTAGGACATGGCCATGGAATCATGTGAAATATGTATTTTCCAGCAGATATGTACAGTTTGAAGCTTTAACAATTAATATTTACAATAACATATAGAAGGGAGGGAGATAAAGACAAAAATTTAGTAAAGTGATTAAACTGAAAGATACCCCCAAGTATTTCTTACAGTAGACAAATATGTATTTTTATGACATGCATAAAACCATTTCAGTTGTACTGGTTTACAATACAAGACTACTTGATACTGTACAAAATTCTATCTAATCTGCACCACATCACATTGTTACTCCTTCCATTTGACTATAATGCCACAATCCCTATTTTGTGATATTAAGAAAAGAGTATAGCATGAGCTCTGAAGCTATGAAGATGGAGTTGTTTTTCCTGCTCCCAATGAAATTGTGTTCTACCCCTTAAGATTGAATGAAACAGTTGTACTGCATCTAGAGTAGGTATATTAATCCCTTACCATTCCTGTCTTTCAATATATCAGTTTATACCTACTTCAGACTCAGTACAACTCAATTTCATTGACAGCAATGAAAGAACCACTCCATTTGGAAGCAGGCTAGAGCTATAGAGCTTACAAGGTACTCGAAATATAAAATTGTGAAAGTGTCAATGGCATTATTGTTAACAGAATTGTATATCTTAAGCTAAAAGCAAACAAACACATAATAATATAAATCACATAAGACATATTTACATGTATTATTTGTTAGATTATTTTCATATAGAGTTGTGATGTGAGCACCTACATTTAGGTTTTAACTGAAGTGTCAATGAAACTAGAGGAATGGAGAAACTAGTGGAATGCTGATGTAAATTTAATTATCAAATGTTGATTTTCTTTGGTAGCGAATCTCAAAAAAAAAAATTATTATCATAAAAAACATACAAAGCTTGTAATATGTTAGAAAGGGTAAAGAGAATGAGGCTAGAACTTTTAAACTGCCTTATTGTGGAATAGTTTCATGCTCTGAAAGACCATACCTGAAGAGCCACAAAGATTCAAGAATTGTGAATATCTCCAGATCTCACAAAGTCAAGATCTTGAAGCTTCAGCAATTAGGTTACAAATGTGGAAGAATATAGAATAATGATTTCTTTGTAACTTGTTTGATAATGATAATGATATTATGTTGTTTTATAGTGTAAATTGCTGCTGTAGCATCTCTATATGCCTATATCATGACAGGGATAGAAAAAACTTTGAAGTGTGATTTGTCCTGCCTTAGCTCACTCAAAACACTTTTTAAACTAGTGGGTTTTTTGGAAGAATTTCAAAATTTGATACCGAGGACGATTCTGTAAAATAAGATGGAGTCATGTTCCAAAGTAGAAGGGCAGCATGTTGAGTAACTAAATTAACTTTGCAAGGTTTTTTTTTTTTAATATGCCTTACTATATTTGATTGTACAAAAAAAATATGTACATTAAGAAGCAAATATTTCCAGAAAATGACCAGGAGACTGGTAATTTGGCCATACTCTCCATGTGGGTCCATGATGTGAGCACTGTAATAGCAATTTCTTATTATGCAATGTAATTTTGCGACCCATCTCAATTCATATGAGTCATTTTCTAGAAATGTTTGCAACTTTGTTTCATATACCATTTTACTATATCATACAATATTCACAATAACCATTTTCTTTGCTTTATTACAGAGATAATATTTCTGCTTGCATTTGGATTAATATATCTATATTTTCTTTGATATTTTCATCTTTTAGATGAAATGAAAGAATGAAGAGGTTTAAATGTATTGGCAAACTTTTTTTTTGAAGTATCAGACTCTTGGAATATGGGGTGCAGGAGTTGCCCTCATGGCAATGCAAGGGGTGCATCAGGGCCCCTCTGCTCAAGGAAGCTGGTGCTTGACACACTTGTGGTAGTCATTGTTCTTCTGCCACTTGCACTTGTGTGCATGGCGCATGGTGCAACGCGAGTGGGATGCGATGCAGTCATAGGGGCTGTAGGCACCTCCTATGTGGACCTGAGAGGCGTCATACAGGCAGGTGGTTGCTCGGTTCTCCTTGGGTTTCTTGCAGTGTCTGCTGGAGGTACAGGAATGGATCTAAGAGTTTGGAGAGAGAAAAAAAGACACCCTTGAATTATATTATACTATTAATACATGGTTGGGAGTGCGTTAGTGTGATCTGGCAACTCAAAGGTTTTTATCGTGGTGTACCAACGCACGAGGCGTAGCCGAGTGTGTTAGACACCACGATAAAAACCTGCGTGTTGCTGGATCGCACTAACACACGAACTCACAACCATGTATTAATAGTTTTATAAAACGGGTCTACAGTCTTAGTGTCTTCTTACAATCTTAGTGTTTTATCCGGATTGGCCGTGCGTTAGTCCCCTCGCCGTGCGTTGGTACTTTTTTTTTGCACGGCCACGTGGTGTTATTTGACCAATCAGGATGGCTACATTCTTGAACCCGTTTTATAAAGTCAAATATTGCAATGTCAGTAAAGGCTTTGATGTATTAATCTTTCAAAGTGTAGGACTTGAAATTCTTTAAAACTTCTGAGTTACATTTTAAGGAAATGATACAGCAAGCTAATTATTTGTGGATTCTTAACCTGCAGCTACAAAATGGTTTCAAGATTCTTTTGAAATTGTATTAATTGATTCCAATTGAAAATCCAGAAGGAACCTGCTCCACTAATGATATAACAAGTGATGTATCTTTTTACATTTGTAACAAAGCAGCCTTATACAAACTTCTTTTGTCATCTTAATTGGAAGTGGTGTGGCTCACTTAATAGGACAATGGTCTTGGAAACAGGGTAACCTAGATTTGAGACCAATCTGTTGCACATGCATTCTTTGGTAAGGTATTTTCCTTACCTTACCTAGCACTTCAGATGGGACTTGATAGGCTCTCTAGAGCTCACTTAAAAGCATATCTTTGATTTCTTAGCACTCAAGGTACATGTAGTTCTGTCATGTACTCACCTGGCAGACATCGCAAGACTTTCCGTAGACTGTCTTGAGTCCCTGCTTCTGTCTAGTGGTCAGTCTGTGATGTTCCTGTACCCAGTCACAGAGCTTTACTTGGTTTGGAGTTGAACCTGTATGTATTGGAAAATATTGTATGGGGTGTGAAATTAGTTGTGAAGTCACAATGAGGTGTTTGTGCCTATAAAATAAATAAAGGATAAAGGTCTGTATAATGCTGTCATTAATTTTTTTTTTCATCATTAAATCATTTTTATGTCAATACAGAATGAGAAAATGCTATATGCCTAGTGCTTTTACATATGCTCTGGCGACAATTGCTCCAGGCGTTGATTTGTTAAAGATTAGGGTTAGGGTTAGGGTTGCCATTTGGTGTTAGGTTAAGTTTAGAGTTAAGGTGAGGTATAGTGTTGACGAAGGGTTGAAGGTAAGAATTAGGCTATTGTAGGATATGGATTGTGGAGCAATTGTCAGCGGAGCTTGTGCACTACAACCACATTCCTTATCGAAAATGTGTCCATTGATCTTTCAAACCAGCTCAGTACTAAGCCTGAAATCACTCGGAATTAAGACCAGTGGACATGCGTGTTCAATAAAAATTAAATTGTCTCCACAGGATAAGAATATAGACCTGTACATCCAAAGGATTGTCCTGCTATGAAAATATATCCAAAATCTTATCGGTAGACTAGAAATGTCATGTATGGTATATCTGGAATCGCCCTTTTATCTGTTGTTTGTGCCAAGCTTTGAAGCATAGAGATTGCTCACCTGCAATGAGGTAGTTCTTTCCAGTCTTGAGGTCTGTCTTACCACACAGACTGGAAGCTGCAGAACTCTCAATCTCTACCTCATCACCTAACTTCCAACCTTCTTGCTCACTCCCTGTCTTGTAGATGTGGCTCAGTTTAAGAGTGTAGATGATCTTGTAGTTCCATGCCTCCATACTCTCGGGGTCAATCGTCCGCTCCTCTGTGGGAAATAAATGCGAAAAAAGTAGACAGTGAAGAGATCTTTCATGACCACATACATATAAGCGAAGAGGATTGGGCTCATCTTTACTTCATCAATAAACTTATAAAACAGTGATATGCATTAGCTGATAAAACTGCATTATCCTAGTACATGTATATTAATAAGTTATTTATGCACTTCTCTAATGTGAATTAAGTAACTTTAATTTCATTTGGTCCAATTTACTTAATTACTTGGAAGTTTCAAAGTTTATATCTTATCCTATATCCCTAAAGGATAGTATGTTCAATACATAAAATAATTTAAGGTTTTTCTTTTCTTTCTGTTTTAGTTTAATAAGTAAACTTTGTCATACCTTCTGTGGTGGGCTCTTCAGCACCTATTGTAGGCTCCAACAGAACAGTGTCATTAGAAGATTTCTCCTGGGGAGGAAGGGTTGTCATGGCATTGGATGTATCAGTCATCAGGGAGTCTTGAGGTGGCATTGTGAGGGTGGTGACTGTGTCCTCAAGGGGCTTCAATTCCTCTGGTAAGGGGAGGGGTGGCAATGCCTCATGGGGGTGCAGTTCCTCAGGGAAGGGTTGAAGGCCCTCTGGATGGGGTAGTGGTAGGAGACCCTCCGGCTGACCTAGTGGTTCAGGGCCACCTTCGAAGGGCACGGGCTGGAGTCCAGCAGGTTGCTGGAGGGGCGGTAGTCCATCTGCTTGGGGAAGGGGCTCAAGACCATCCTTCTGAGTGAGAGGTCGCAGCCCATCTGATTGAGAAATAGGTCCAAGAAGTCCATCATTCTGGTAAGGCTCTGGAGCTTCAGGTAGAAAGGGAGATTCTAGACTATCTGGATATGGAAGAGGTTCAAGGGGTTCGATGCCACTGTCTTCAATTCGCTCATCTGGGAGACGATGTAGACCCGTTCCAGGGTAGGGACGAGTCCTTTCACCTAAAGGCTCAATGGCAGCATGGTCAGACCCCAACAGTCCAGTGCCAGAACCAAGACCTCTGGGATTCTTTCTGACATAGTTTCTCTTCAGAACTCTTGCTCCAATCACTGTGAAATAAGAGTGAAAAGAAACAATTTTGCTTTTCATTATTCAAAGGTTATTGTGATGTTGGCATATTTATGCAGGTTGTATTCTCTCTATATTTAATAAATTTGGTAAATTTGGTAACTTTGGTGAAGTTATTATGGTCTTTCTTTATTCTTATTCTTTTCACTGGGGAAGAGTCATGAAAAAGAGGCAAACAAAATTTTGTTTACTGCATATGTACAATTGAATTCATGTTTATCAGTTATTTATGAAACAGCATTATTAATAATCAACAGAAATCTCTACTCCATGGATGCACAATGTTTGTCTCACACATGTAGTATACTGTAGTCACGTTATTAGCTTTCTTTGGGTAAGGAACAGGGATGAAGTAATGGGCAATCAACATTCTAATGCACCAATTATCCCCTGAAAATATTCCATTTGTGTTCAGAAACAACATAGCACTTCAAAGCAATACAGGCTCTGAGCTTCCATTTATGAATAATACCCTACGGCAATCATGCCTGTAAATGGGATATTCAATACCCATTTATGCAGCAAAGTATATCAAACATACGTCTCTGGGAATGGTAGGGTACTACTCCATCCTCCTCACAGGCTCTCATCCTCTGCATCCCGTATAATTGCATCTTCTCTGCAGCACCCTAATGTCAAATACACTCAGCTGTATTCTTCCCTTATGCAGAAGAAATCGAAGAGAGAGGGGCCTGTTTTGGAGGAAGACATAGCCTGTCTTCCAGAGGTTACAAGCTTATTTTCAATTCTTGTAATGAACATGAGGTAACATAAAATTTATCATGAATGAAAGGGAAAAGACTACTAATTTGTTTTGTCATCTTCCTAAAACAAGAAGGTGAAAAGGAAATTGGTACACTCAAATGGTATTATATTTAATAATTTTTCAAAGGAAAATGAAAGTGGTTTATTAAGCATAGAACTTGAATATAAAAAATATGCAAATTCTGTTTGAAGGAAATTCTTAACTGTTTAATGTATGTGGTTAGGATAGCTATTTTCCTTAATTGTTTTTGTTGTATTCTATGTATGTATGTATAGTCCAAATGTGACTAGAAACGATACCAATTATGTACAAATTAATTTATTAAAAAAAATATTGATATCATCATCGGTTTTCAGTAAAACATTGGATTGATTTTGTTCCGTAGCACTTTTTAAAATAGATGACCCCCCCCCTCCCAGTCCATAGGTGTTTTTTCCCCCATTTTACAGAGTATTAGGGAGAAAATATAGGATTAATACAATGCTACCGGAGATGTTACATGATGTAGCTTAACAGATGATATTACCAGTGATATTTGATTCCTTTGAGATAGCTGCCCTGAATACCAATGAGCTTTTTATCAATTCTCCTGGAAAACTCTCTGATTCAAAACCATTTCCTCTGCTAGTATCCATCATTACAGTTCTTATCTCCATATATTCCCTTTTTAGGCATCATGATGTCATTATATCTGGTTATATTTCCTCACTCAAAATCCTTTATTCTCTGTGATTTTTAAATGTTTATCTCATTCTTATGTATCTCTTTCTTGCATATCTTGAGATAGGCATAATTATTGTAAATGTTAAATTTACAAAAAATGTTTCACTGTGCGAAGGTTAGTGGGTTATCTTGAGGGTTAAAATACAAGTGGTTTTGCTTTGCCACCTTTTTCCGAAAAATGAAAGAAATTTAATACAACCCATTACTCACGTGATAACATTCATTCAAATCAGTGCACTTTGCAATAAATATAATCCAACTAATATGCAATTCTTTATGTCTTCCTTTTTTCTCTCTCTCTTTCTTTGGCTGCATTCATAAAACTTGAAATCTTAGTTATTTTCTTTCATGTAATTTCAGAAAGCATTATTAGGGGGAAAACGTGTTTCAGAATGCTCTTTCTAGAAACTTGTTTGAATCAACAAATTAAACACAGCTATATGGGTTTTGAAACCATGATCCTGGGCAATAAAAATGTTTTATGAACGCATCCCATGTTTCACCACTTTCTTCCAGACCTCATCCTCCATTCCATCTTCTCTTTCATCCTTCATCACATCCTCTATCTTCTCCCTGCGTCTTCCCTCCTTGAGGCTGCATCTTCAGATGCTGATCTTTCCTGGCCTCTCAAACACTTCCATGTTCAGGTTGATAGCTTGGCAAATATAATCAGAAATACTTGCTGGAGGATCGGATTCCCTCTCGTACTTCTGTATTACTTGACACCTTACCCCTTGCCTTGGGGGACTCTGTTTCAATATCAAGCCAATTGGCGGGGTTTTCTGTGTTACTACTTCCGTGGGAGTTGCGAAGCAATGTTATTTGCTTTGATAAAATCATCTTGTACCTGAATTTCCATGGAAATCATAATCAGAAGACAGAATTGCTTTTATCAAGTGAAATCTGTTTTTCTACCTCCCTTGCAAGGATTAAAATTAACAATTTCAGCATTGGATACGTGCTATTTCATGTCAGTAATTTACCGAACAAGAATGAAATGATATTTGTTTACCCTACCTTTTGAAGAAAAATTGTGATTTCTCTCCCTGATAAGTTTTATTCTAAACCACATCAATTTTACAGGGGGTGTAGGGGATACGTTTATTAATGATGGAGACAGAGTGTTAATTATCTTCTTCAGACACCCCAAATATTTGTACAATTTTCAATTACCAAATGATTGAAAACCTCTCTTTCATGTCAATAATTTGCTGAACAAGAATGAAATATTTGTTTACCCTACCTTTTGAAGAAAAATTGTGATTTCTGTCCCTGATAAGTTTTATTCTAAACCACATCAATTTTACAGGGGGTGTAGGGGATATATTTATTAATGATGGAGAAAGAGTGTAAATTATCTTCTTCAGACACCCCAAATATTTGTACAATATTCAATTACTAAATCATTGAAAACCTCTTTCCTTTTCTCTTCTTTTCCTCTTTTTCTGATGGGGGCAAGGAAGAAGAGGTCCAGATATGACTTTTGAATAGTTGCCAAGATAGCTTCCATTAAATGCACAAACAAGGAAGTGGATTATGGTATAATGTAATGTAGATGATAAATCAACCTAGTTTATTCTTGAGCATAAATTCCATGTTTATTTGTCTCCTTAAGCTTACTTGACAATTACACATTTTCTATCAATTTAAATGGCAGATATTTTTTCCCAGTTGAAGTTCCTGGATAAGTGTAATTTTCATCAAATTCTGTGACAATTAGTTTATTTAATTACCAGGACTTAAGATTACCTGTATAAAGTGGACAGATTGTGTGGTTTATGATTGTATAAAGCTGACTCATCTAACAGGATGGGGCTACTTAAAGGAATAAATATGGAATAAAGCTTGTCAATATTTATCATAATCATCTTGCAGCTAGGAGTAAGTAGATACTCATAGAGAAGGATGTTTTTGTATTGTCTAGAAACAATCTGTAAAATCAATACAAAGAGCACTGCTTACAACTAACCAGCCTGTATGAAATGGTTGATGAGAGGTAGTGCATAGGGTAACATGTTGTTTTTCTAAAGGTTTGTTACTCTTTCTTGAAAAGGTGAAGTCTTGAAAAGGACTTCACTGTACTCCTATTCTCCTATGCTCTTCTATCTCCTTTCTCTCCTTGCTCTACCATCCTTCTCCAACCCAGCAGTCCTTTTCAGGACTTACACACATGGTGAACAGTAAACCTCATCAACGTTATCATTTTTCTGAATTACATAACCTTTGGAATAATGAACCCTCTTTCATTTTTTGGAAATACAAACCCTGTTTCATTTTCAGAATTAGTAACCCTATTTCATTTTTAAAATTTTGAACCTTCAGAGTAATGCAACGAATGTTCAAAATTATGAACCCTATTTCATATTCAGAAAAATTGAATTGAATTGTATGGGAACTTTGTGTTTCGGAATTATGAACCTTCGGTAAAACGAGTACCCCCTGTGCATAGAGGGTATTTTTGGTAAAGAAAATGTTTAGTTTTAAGGAACAATCCATATCATGGGTAACAGCATCACTAGTGTATATTTATCAATAAAACAAAGCATTTGAAGTCAAAATTGCTCCCTCTTTTATTGTTTATAATAATCTTAAAACTTGGTGGCTCAGAAGGTGTTAAAATGCCCTTTCTGGCTTCAGATTATTTTGACAACATTCGCTACAATTTCAGGATATGTATTACTTCTTATAAGGGAACTTTTCAGAAAAAAACGGTCATATGTGCCAAAATTTATGCCTTCTCATTTTTACTCTGAGTACATTCTTATTTTCAAATTTTGCCCACATTTCCTTGGTTTGGTCAAAATAAGTGGCATATTTTTTTCGAAATATTGTATCACTGATATATTCGTTATCAGTTATGTTGCTAAGTATGTGCAGTATATAGATCGTCCTTGGGATTCAATCTATCTTACTTTAAATTCATGACATCGAACTGGGCAAAACAAACAAGGAAAGCAAGCAAATTACTTAAGTTGCAATTACCTTGGAAAGGGCGAAGCTAGCTTTACGGAAAGCTTTAGATGTGTTTTGAAAACATTGTTGCATTCAGGCCAATTGAGACTGCAAAAATAGTCAGATGAGGAAATTAGATCTAATGTTTGGGAAATGCTTGTGGGAGTGTGGTGAAACAAGTAACCACTAACTTTTCCTTTCACTAAGTATTGACAGTATCAATGGTTTCTAAATCTAAAAATGGATTTACGTGTTTGTATGCTTTTTGCAAAATATCAGCTTCAAATATTAAATATGAATAGAGATATTGCAATTTTAAATAATAAAATTTCAATGTTAGTAATAGTGGATGTAATTGTATGAGCTTGTATGAGCATCCACAAACACAGAAGTTAACTTCCATTCAACATCCATGTACGCCTTGACATGAAAAAAAAATTGCTTCTGCTCTTTAATCCTTCAGCATTTGAATGTCTCTTATAGTTTTATTTTGCTTTGTTTTATTTTCGAGTATGATTTTATGTATTCTAGGAATATGTTAACGATTTGGGTGATTGATCCCCTTATAAAGGATTTTGACATTGAAAGGAAATAGCAGGGATGTAAGACTTCCGGATTTTTCCGGAATTCCGGATTTTTTAAAATCAAAGAAATATTTCCGGGTTTTTTTCTGTGACATGTTAGGTGTTGAAGGCATTATCGTACTTTCGTGTGCATTAACCTAGTGGCGGAAAAAAAACCCTCCCAATGAAATATAGTCTTTTACTGGCCGTTTCATACGAAGTATGTTAATTATAGTGTGAAGTGGTTCTCATACGCACAGCACGAATTTTGTATAAAAATCCTGGTAACGAGTATGTGTGGACAAGTGCTATGGACTGTAAAACCATGCGCTTTACTAAAATTCGCGTAACAGCCACGTAATGATTTTGTATTTTGAACGTGCGGCGACAGGAAAAGTGGCTGATGTATGAGACTAAGCGTTCTGGAATGTGCATTGTCAGGACGACCGCATGGCGAAGCTAGCGCTAGCACACACACATACACGTGCACAGCGCGATGCGCTGTGTATTGTGTACTGTCGATGTCGCATCGCATACTGCACAGATACTTGGAAGTTCACGACTTTGTGATAGCGTTTCGACTTCGTTTCCTGATTTTCTTGTGCCTCTTATTGGAATTAAAAAATCAAAATGGAAGTGGACAGGACTGCAAATATAGCGAAAATCGACATAGGAATCAAGAATAAGTGGACTTGGAAATGGACAGAGGAGAAGGATGCGAACGGAGACCGGAGTATTATCTGTTTTATATGTATGTGCATGTATGTGTTACTGTTAGCTTTAAAATTTCGGGGGGGGGGGGGGGGGGGGGGGGTTCCTCACACCAACACCTACACTTGACTGAATCACTGTGCTCGTCAAATATTTTCCGGATTTTTTTTTGCTATCCACTTACATCCCTGAAATAGTCATTACACAATATCATTGATCATAAAATGTTTTGGGGGATGGAATCTTTTAATTGGTATTTGGTATTTTATTAAGAAACTTCATTGACATTGACATCAATATTTTGTTTTACAATACAAAGAGCATTAGTATAAAGAAAAGTAACAATCATGGAGAAATGATATGGAAACAAAGAGAGCAAATGTAGCAAATCATAATAAGATTTCTGAGGTTTAACTGAACAGAGCTATGGATGGCCAGTGTTAAAAGAAATTATAAAAAAAAAAAAAAAAGAAAGGGGGAAAGGAAAGGAATGAAGTATATACATGTATAAAATGTCAAGTTAAGGGAAGAACTAATTATTTTCAATATTACAAATAGTCAACTTAAATGGAGGATTTTTTCCAAAGGGATTCTATCTATATCAATGCCACTAACCATGTACTCTTCCTTCCCATAACCTTTTGGACTGATTTTTTTCAACATGCATTTTGAAAAGTTAAATAGTACCTTTAAGTTGTAATTGATTTTTGGCACTAGACTAGACATGCAGGTGACAAGGAACATTAATACATGGATGCTGATTGGAAATCAAGATTTTTTTTTTTCTATGGGGAGATTGAAATATAACTAGATCATTGACGTCACATGCCTGCCCATGCACTCACAATTGATTACGTTTGTTTGATAATGAAATGATAGTGCTGATGAAATAATATTTTATGTTTTCAAGTACTGCATATAGTTCTCAGTTTTAAGTGAAATGTTGTCATATCTAAAGTCTACTTTGCAAGATTCAAATATGTTCAATTCAAATAGATTTATTGCAATATATGTAGCATGCATTTTGTGTGTGCACCTTTTGCACTAAAAAATTGAACAGTTGATTTTGTAAGTAGGGTATGTATTACCACATACCTGCTATTTTATTCTACAATACTTTAGTGAACTATATATTTTACTAAATCACAAATACCAATTTTAAAAGTTGTAGAACTAGTTTGAAGCTGTAAATTGAACAGAGAGACAAGAAGCCCAAAGACAAGTTGGTTCAGTACAGGTTAAATATTGTAATATTAAAGTATGTAATGCTATTGTTTAACTGCTTTGTTTTTTTGAAAGTTGATTGTAACAATTTTCATTTCTATAAACTTATATTTTCTTTTTACCCTGTAAAAACAGAATTCATAAATTCAGTTGTCTTTGGATTGATTGAATTATACTTCTTGTAAAATCAAGAAGTGACCTAAATTCACACAACATTCATTGAGTGTGAGAAATACTCTAAACCAGAAACTTTGCGAGTGGTAAACCCTTACTGTTGTTGTGGCAAGAAACTTCTACGGTTGCAAATATATAGTGTTGTATTAGATTCATTTATTTCATGGCATGAACACGATCGCAAAGACTTTCGCGAAATCATCTTGAGATCAGTTCCAATACCCTGTTGTATATCCCATAGAAATCGTCTTCAGATTACATAACAAGTCATTGGAATGTTTGCACATTTCACTAGGTAATGGACAAGATTATTGAAATTGCATCGTGCAGGTTGATTTTTCAAAAATCTTTCTGATCCTGTTCAAGAAACTTTTGCAACTCTGAACCTCTCCCAAACTTTCCAAAAAATGTTATGCATGCATAAGTTTCTTGTTATACAGTATCATGTAGAATAAATATATCATGGAGCTTTCAGGTCCATGAGAATACTAATCATACGTACAATTTAGTTTTTGACAACATTCACTACAATTTCAAGATATATGTATTACTACTTTTTCTCAGAAAAATATTACAGGGAATTCTTTAAAAAACCTGTTCATATGTGCCAAAATATTGCCTTCTGTTTGAAATTATAATTGTCACCTATTTCTTCCTCTGAATACATTCTTGATTCAGATTTTGCACACATTTCCTTGATTTTGTCAAAATAAAGGCATATTTTTTTTTCTAAATTTTGTATCACTGATATATTCTTTATTAGTTTCAGTTATGAACCTCTCACAAACTTTGCCCAAATTTCATGCATGTATAAGTTTCTTGTTTTCATGTATCAGGGTGGTACATAAAGAAATTAAGACTAGAACAGAGGAGCAGTGCAACTTGTCTAGTTGATGTCTAAAATACAAGTGTTCATTCCAAAACAATCAGAGTAATTTTTCTGTTACAAACAATATGACTATATGAGTCATGCGAGGAGTGGTCAATACCAAGAATCTCATCTCAGTGAATAAGAATGATAGAGTGTCCAGAACAGCTTTTTTAGCTTTTTGGGGTCCCAATTTGCATCATGTTTGTTCGTCATGAATGCTGTGTCTGGTTTTTAATAAATTGAATTGAATAATTGAATTCAAATCTGCAAAAAAGAACAGGATGTTCGTGATACAAAGTGGTACAGTTACTGAGAAGAGTGTATGAGTAAGAAGAGAGAGACCAAGAAATAGAAAGTAAGATGATGGAAGAAACTAGATATGTAATTCACATAAGGTACTACATCTACAATGTACATCTAGCTTGTCAATACACTATACTTGATTTACAGTATTACGAAGAAAAAAAATACTAAAAGTACTAATCATGATAGGTACAATTCATTTTCATACCATTAAAGAAGAGGCTAAAAGCAGTGTGTTTTTTGGTTGACAAACAATATTGAATTCCCCCAGAAAAGTCCAAGAAATTTAGCATGTGCTACAATTTCTTTATAAAAGTATCTTCCAATGTTAGAAAGTGGTGATCTTATCCTCTGTCTGCTGGTATGTATATTTAAATCAATTCAAAATCTCTTCCTCTGTCATTATCCATTACTCTAAGAAAGTTCACAGTTTCGGGGTCACTCTGAAATGTCAGCCTGAGTATTTTTGAAATCCTGAATACGATACGAGGGTGAAATTCAAAGGTATTGTCTCAAAAGCAGCGCATTTCAATGCTACTTCCTGGTTCAAGGTTGACTGTAATGTAATGAATATCAAAGCAAATCCACCAGGAAAAAACAGCAACAACATGCTTGTTAGATAGGTTTACATTTGTCTTTAAAAACTACCATAGAGGTGATTCATTTCAGGAACTCATATAACAACGTGTATATGTAACCCTGATTATTTCCAAGTCCTTAAACAGAAAGCATGTAATTCTTTCTTTCATTTGAGATTACCATGTAAGTTGAATTTCTCAGCTAATATCTTACTCATAGCACAATGATAGCAAACAAGAGTAAAATCCATTTCTGGGTATTCTTCACTAAAATTAGGTTAAGATCTCATGTAGAGTTGAAAGTAGTAAAAGTTCGAAATAAATACATGAAGTGTGATATATCCCTTTAAAACTCACCATAGGATGCTCTACAGAAATGCTGCTGAGGGTGTGCCCCTTCGCAGCTACACCCCTCTGCCTTGGGCACCACTAAGGACAGCAGCAGAACAGAGCACAAAGCTAAGAAGATACACTGCCCCATAATCTCCATTTTGAATACTCCTTATCCTTAGCAAATACGAGACAGTGATGGCACAACGACCAGTGTAAGAAGTTAGTCAAATGTAGCCTCGACCGTGGGGAATCCAGCAAGCTTACGTCAGATTAGCCTACCGTTCAGCCTTGAAAACTTTGATGTCGTCACTGGGATCTAAATTTGGGTGCTATTGGCCTGATTAGTCTAGAGTGCTGTGCCAGGATAGCACTTTCCCCTTTCAAATCAAATCAATGGTAACGTCCCAAATCCAATGTACATCCTTCGAAAGATAATATATCCTTCCCCGCTTTTGAATTCAAGACTTGCGTATGATTTATTCATATGAGCGTTAATCAATAAAGCAGGCAGAGGAATTCATCTATCGAGGTATGCTCCCAATACGATGCTGGAGTGTGGTGACTGATTGAAAGACAATCAACAGAACACAAACTCTTTTTCTCTCCTCGCTCCCCTCTGGAGTTTGACTTCACTGAGGATTCCAACACAAGCCTACTGCTCTATAATTCATTCCATCGATCCACATGAGCATCTTTTCTCCGTAAATGAAGTTTTCTTCCAGCAGAGAGCAAGAGGGAGAGAGGAAGTGCGAGAAAGAGAGATGGATAGTAAGTGAGAGTAAAAAAGAGAGATGTAGGAAGGGAGAAAACAAATATGATGAAATGGTACGCTGATGGCAGAAACGATAATTTCACTTGTTGTACGATGCTGCCTGATCTAATAAAGCCCCACGATGGCTCCAGGACTGAGACACTGGATCCTCTGTGCTGAAGACGCTTAAAGTTGCAGTAGATATTCTCCAGGCACTATAAGCTAAGCTCAAGACTTCGTCCGCTGCAGATCTGAAGGGCTCAAGTACGCCACCTTCAACGAGCCCCCAGCTTAGCGATCGTGTCAATATTGGGATGTTTATGCATGTGTGTATCCTCGGGGGCACACAAGGATTTTGAATGTGAGAAGGAGAGCTTGCATTTCCAAGAGAGAGACAGGGAAAGAGAGAGATAAAACAATACCAAATTGAAAATACAGGACAATTTGAAGTACATTTGACCAGGGTATTAACATTTCAGAGGAAAGAAATAAAAGAGAAAATGATGTTATTAGTAATGATAAAGGATACTGTGAATAGGGGAGAGCTTGTGGTGTACAGTTTCAAGAAATCCGGTAAAAGGAGTAAGTTGAGAGTTTTGGAAACGGGTACAATTATGGAGGCTTGTAGGGAGGTTAGAGTTGAATTGGAATACAAGGTTTGAAAAATAGAATGGCAAAAGAAAAAGAATGGAATGGATGAAACTATTGAATCTGTTTAGAAATCAAGAAGAACAAAATTGTATGAATATGAAGAATTTAGAGTAGGAGTTAGAAGGTTGTAATATTTAAAAAGAAAGATACATAAATAACATTTGAAACATGAATATAGAATGGAGTTGGTTGTTAGTTGATCACAAGTGAAATACCCTATCCTATAGTCTAAAAGAATTAAATCATTAAGTATACTAAGTTTTGCACCCCCTTCCCCCCAAGAGAAAAAAATTTGGCTACATCTCTCTTAACTGAACTTAAGGTGACACTAACTTTTATCCTTCCTTCAGTGTGGTGGTGAGAAGCAGTGAAAACAAAATCATAGACCCCGTTCTCATTACAAGGGATAGAGCGATCTAGCGCGCGCTAGATCGCGCCACCTCTATGGTGAGAACGCGGCGACGTCGTTCCGGCGCGATCCAGGGCGATCCACAGCGATCCCAAACCGGACCACCTCTGGGGGTGGTCTACGAGAGATAGCGCGATCTAGCGCGCGCTAGATCGATCTCTCTTTTGTAGTGAGAACAGGAAGATGCGAAGTACGCCGGAAGTACGCCGTGACCACGAAGTGTTTACAATGTAAGGATATAGCTCGCATATAGCGCACAGTATACAGTCGGTATAGATCGCTAGCGTTAAGCCGAATCGAATTATGCGCGAAAACGTTGACCCCATTACATCAGATGTCATGGCAACAAGAACCCTGAAAAAGAGAAGTGCGACGATAGATCGCGCTACCCTCAGCAGGTGTGAACCCGCGGCGTGCCAGCAGCGTGCCAGTGGACCGCCCTGGCGCGATCCACGATGGAGCGATCCACTTTCCAATCTCGTAATGAGAACGGGGTCCTAGACACTGAAGGAAGGATAAAAGTTAGTGTCACAGGGAGGGGGGGGGGCTGTTTGAGATATGAAATAAACAAAAGTGAAAAGAAAGATTATTTATTATGGGAAAATTGAGAGCAGAGTGAAGAGTAACCTGAGCTAAAAAACCTTGCCTTGAGATGGGTTAGAAAGACAGAAATACATCCTGAAGATACCTCAGTTGAAAGTGTTATCTGAGATCCTTAAAGCATAAGAAAGAGAAAAAATACCATTCAGCTTCCATTATTTATTCTGAAAGAGGCTTGGAGTGTATAAAGGAAAAAGTTGGATGAGGAAAGCACTCGAATAAAATGGGCCAAACTGCAAATATACTACTATAGATAGAAATGTATCCAGAAAACAGTTGATAAGGCATTAACTTGTTAACTACTGAATTCTCTCATTCCCATAGGCTTAATACAGGGACTCCCCGGTTCCAGTAGGCAGTTGGTTAACGAGCAAATGCATCTGATTCTGCTAGAGAAATAAACCGATAAGGGTAAAATCACAAACATAGTGGGAAGATAAAGGCTGGAAAAAAAAGAGGGAATGTTGGTTGCTGAAAGATACCATAGAAGTAACACCAGCATTTGCCTCCCCCCCCCCCAAAAAAAAAAAAAAATTTATTTTAGAATGATGAGAAGGGTGGGACGGAAATTTATAAAGTAAAAAATTTATGAGTATATTACTATGTTTGCATTGGGATTAGGCTAGGAATCTGTTTAACTTTTCGAAAAGATTGTTTAGCCAGTCTGATTCACATCATAGGCATGAATGTTGTGAAGATTTGGATTGTATTTATGCTTATCAGAACGTGTTGTCATGGGATACCTGAGGCCAAAGGTTTGAAGTCAAAAGAAATAAACAGAATCCTTGTATGACAGTGTGGAAGGTATTTCAAAGGAGTGATCTAGAATAAGAGATATTGAAGTTGACGCACAGAAGGAGCATGGCAGTGAGATAAATGAAATTAAATTGCCCAGTTAAGGAAACCCCATACAGCCTCAATTATTTGATCAGATATTATGTTGTGATGTGTCCATGTACTGGTCTCTTTTCTAAGTATTATGCAAAACGGTTTTTATGAATATTTCAAATTTGGATAAATTATCTTAAATGTTGAAATAAGTAGCAGTAGGAATGATTATGAGAATAAGACAACATGAAGATATTTTTTGAATACATGTACATGAATGTGTATGTTATATGTATGGCCTGTCTGAATACTGTTAAAGTCTATTGTTATTTGTATGAAGGGTTTTCAGGCGACCAGAAAAATTGGTGTATCTAATGGTTTGCGCAAAAGTACGCGGATGACCGTACAATTTTAAAACAATATCTTGTGGTTTGTGTAAAAGTACCTGGATGACCATGCAATATATCGTCATATCTCATGATTTGGGGTGCATGTGACGCGTAAAAAAGTGAATATGCACTTAAATGCACAAAGGTTAAGACAATGGGTGTATGCGCGGAGCTCTTGCAAGATGCTTGGTAAGGACAAAAATGTTTTTCTACCTGTGTTTTATGTGAAGTCAATACAAAAACATAAAGACATGTAATGGTGAAAATTGAGGAACTAGGTATCGTACAATTAATAATATTGAATGACTTTTCTTTTGTGGGACACAAGGATATATCGTACTTGCTTTGAAAATATTTCACTCGTGCCAACTCGTGAAATATGCTCATAGCTCGTGCGATATATCCTTGTATCCCACTCAAGGCCATTCAATATTATATAAATAAATGCATTTATGGGATGTGAGAGGAATGAACATTACTTTTCAGAATTTAGCAGTCTCTGTTATTTTAATCTAAAAATATTGCAATTGGCTCAGTAAAGTAAAGCAAAGCACAGTGGTGTAGAGTACAGAAGATATTCATATTGGATACATGACATGAAATTTTAATTCATTATTAAATCTATGGTAAAAAAAAAAATAGAATTTCAACTGCATTTTAAAAATTTTCATGTGTTAGCTGAAAACTCTGAAGATGGAAAATTAATAATTTAGATTTAATTTTTGATCAGAGCATATCCTTTGCATTGTAATGATATAGAATGATAAATACATGTAAGTTGATAGAGAGGTAGAATGGGAGGGGGGGCAAAATAATGGACTGGAAAAAAATAAGGTCCTTGTATGTGTACATGTAGTTGCATTCCAACACTGTTATACAATGTTATCTATGCAGATATGATAACATATTCACATTAAAATGAATCATTCTGCCCAACTGGATATTATCAGATCAACATGTACTCATTCATCCTAATTGTATTCTCTCTGGAATATTTCTTTCTGTCTTCCATCGAATTAGATTGCTTTCTGGAAAGTACTCTCTGTATAATCAGATTCCAGGCGAATACATACAGTGTAATTGAGTTCTTTCCATTTAAGAATTGAAAGGGCCTTCTTTGTGGTTTTTAATCTTGATGCAGCGATTGCAATATACCTTCTGAGTTGCACTCTTGATCGTTCCTATCATGGAAGAGATTGAAGCTCTAAAGGTGAATCTGTCGGCTTCCATTTGTGGGCAAATCTTTTATTTTGTCTTGGTTGCCCCCATGCTGGTTTCTCCTGGTTAGTTTTTTTCATATATGGTAGTTTGGGGAGCTTTAAGAAGATGGGGCTTAGAATTTATGAATATATGTGGATGAATGTTACTTAATATAGATGTCGATGTTAGTGTTTATTTCATTTTGGATTGTTAGCAAGTTGGTAGATAAGGAACCAAAGGACCTACAGCATTTGGTCTTTTTCAAAGGACTGGACTATTTCAGTGATAGAAGGTCCATATTGTTTTAATAATAATAGCTGTTTCTTTTGTTTTGACAATTTTTATATTAGAATAAAGTTTTCTTAATTTCTTCTTAAAATCCAAAATGGACATATGAACTTGGAATTAAGATATCTTGAAATGATATTTGTATCAAGATGAATAATATAAACTGTATTCATAATTCAAAACTTATTTCACACAAAAAAAAATTGTGATACATCTTTGCAAAATTTTTGGCAGGGCAAGGTTTAAGGATTAATGATCCTCTTGAGCTTGTGTACTTCTGCAGTTGTTCATCTTTAACATAAACAATGTTCAAAGATGCCTATATCATAATAGCATTATTGATTATCTCATACATTATTATACTGCCGAGATTAATATGCATCTCTATTCCTTTATCTGATGGTCTATTTTGATGGTTTATTTTATCCGACTGCTAAGAAAGCATACGTATGCTTGTAAGTAAGCAATCAGGGGACTGATGGCTTTAAGTCCTCTCCGAGGGACTTGGTAATGAGGATTAATGCCTTACCAAAGGGCACTAGTGCATTCACTTGGTTTTGAACTCGGGTCCTCCAGTTACAAGTCCACTGCTCTACCACTGAGCCATCGCGTCTTCGTTATTTATTAAGCTCAGTGGACAAGATCCTGTACATACAAGGAAGTCATGCTCACGTGATCGTAAAAACATAGAGGATATGTAACATCCACTTCAGCTCACGAGAGCTTACTTGGTATCCAATAGCCAAATTGAAAAATTATCCTGTCTGAAAAGTTGCTCAGAGGCTAATTCTTCTCCCTCCCGGTGTTGGAAATAGCCTTTCAATTAAAGTAAATGTCAGTGGTTGCCCTAGGGCTAAAACAAACTTAGGAAGTTGAACTCAACCAGGGAGTGACTTTTCAAACTTTCCTGTTACATCCTTAGCCAGTGTGTATAGCAACGGAATGTGTCATTAGCAACGGTGCAAAGCATAGACCCTGAGAGGGGTGATGCAGAGTGAAGGGGAGAGGGAGTGTTGGGGTAAGAGGAAGGGAGGGGAAGAGGAAGGAGTAGAAGGAGGGGGTGAGGGTGAGAAAAAAATGTTCACCAACCTTCAGGTCGATTCACATCCAGTCTTCCAGAGTGGTCTGTTCTTTGTGTGACCTTTAAAATCAAATATGAACCCTTTGGCTTTTGAGATTATCATTGAAATACTAATGAATTGTCGGCTGCCTGCAAAAATGCTGTTATAGCCGTGTATTGTCAGTGGCAGTTAAGGCCTTTCTGCGGGGAGGCGATGGGATGTGGATTCATGTGCACTTTCTTAAATTTTTTATGGTATCGATTCTCCCCCCAAAAGAAATTGTAATTTGTTACATATATGTTATTCATGTTCTTCTCACCTTAATTTAATTTGGCTCTTATCTTTCTGGCTCCAGCAGACATTTATGACTTTTTTTGTATCTCCCTCTCTAAGCCATTTTATGTGTTTTATCTCTTTCTCCTAGCAAAATTACAGTTGATTTGAATTATGATGGATGGTGAAATTTGCAATCAGAGATAGAATTACAGTGACAATATCTGTCTACAACACATTTTGTTGAATCATTTGGAATCCTATGACCAAAAAAAAGATGTGTGCTCAAAGAAAAAAAAGACAATTACTTTGCAGACGATTGCCAGGAAACTATCTTCCAGTGGGAGAAAGGCTGCCATGCCAACCAGCCTTGATTGGTATAGTCATTCACTAAAAGACTGACAGATTGGCTATTCTAACCTTTGAACATCCCCCAGGTGGGATTAGAATGATACAAATTGTCTCCACTTTATGTTGTAATTGTGATAGGCTCCTAACAGCCTGTTCAGACTGCAAAAAAAAAATATATGAGATTCGTATGAAGAAATGTTGTATGAAGAATCATCGTATAGCAAAAGGAGCATATAGACTGGTTATAGCATGGACAGGGATGGAGTATGTATAGCTGATTGGTTACATCAGTGCACATACTCACAATAAGCCCTGTCCAGTTACATGGTTTTCCTATGATACAACCTTAAGACTACAAGGGGATGCTGATTCATTATCGAGTTTACGTTCAAAACAGCGCTCAAAATCCCACCTGACGCAACACTGACGTCGTATAGCGAAACGTGTTTCACTATGACATTTCATTATGTAACATAGCTGTATGTGACATTCAGACTATAAAAACATTAATTACTTATATAGCTACACGGTTTTCTTCTAGCGATACAAGGAATTTAGGTAGCCTGAATGGGGTTATATTGCATCATGATATGGGTTCAATTTTCTGGTTCATCAGGGAGAGGGAGGCAGACAGATTTGATATATCTCTCTGAGGTTGGAAGAAATATGATACAGTATCTCAAGTGTCTCAAGCATGCATGCGATTTTTGACATGTGAAAGTCTCGGCTGATAGTTTGAGCTGTGAGTAAGCAGCAGATGTTATTATGCAGTAGTATCTTTGTCTTAAGATTCAAGATTCACAATTTTTCATTTTATGAGGAGTAGAAATATTACATTTTGTAAATACAAATAGACCTAAGAGAAATGCCAAAGTTCCTACACATTTCATTTTCAAGAAATATTTCATTATGTATTCATATTTGTTGATCTCCCAAAAACTTTCAATGGAGTTTTGGTCATAGCCTTAGCAATTTTAAATAGTACATGTAAATTGAATATACATGTATTTCATTTCACAGGGTTTCAAATAGGAAGCAAGAATATGACACTACATCATTTTACTGTAACACCTTGGTTTTCATGTCCAATCTGTTGGTAAGACATCATGCTTGATTGATCCACCCAATAATGTTGTTGCATAAAATTATTGTTATCTGATGTACATTTAGGCGGGCAGATATACTCTTGACATGGAATAATTAACTTCAGTATTCAGTTTTATCCCTTTTCCCACTATTTTTGTTGCATTTTTGTATCAATTATTTGATGAATAGTGATATCATTTATTGGAGTGTGTTAGTGATAGAGTGAATGCAGTTGTAATTGGATTTCATCAGGCAAAGATGCATCCAAGTCCTAGTACTTTGTCAAGTAAAATTCTTCCTCTTAAGACAGTCAACAGATGGAGCTCTATTACTTAAAAAAAAGGCTTCCTCCTGTAGTTATCGCCCCACTAAGTGATATCTTATTGTGTAACCTAGTGATGGGTGTGATGATTCTATCTATCTGGAATTTGGAATGATTTTGTCATATGCGTCTTTCCCGCGTTTTTTATGTGCCATCACTTTTCGCTAAGCTACCTAACATTGCATGGGAAACGACTTTTGGTAGACAATTATTTCTTCATTGTACATGTATTTCTAAATAATTTAAGCTTACTTCAGCTTTTGACATAATTATGACATAACAAATACATGAAATGCATTTCAATTGTTACCCTATATTTAATTTTTTTTTTGTATCTCTTTTCATTTCATTATATCTTCCATGATGCTGCTATGACTATGCACTGTCCACCCATGCTATTGACATATCATGATGTCCTACTACAGGTAAGGATTTTCAAGAATATTATTTATTTTTGCAGTAGATAGTTTTTGTAGTTAACCCATAGACTACGGGGACCGGGTGGCTCCTGTATTAAGCCTATTAGAGTTAAAGAATTCAGTAGTCAACGGGCTAATACTTGATGTTGTAAGTATTGTTCTTGTTTTTGTTTATGTAGTATGATTTATCTTTTTTTTTTGCTGTAGATACCATACCTTTTATTATAAGGAAGGGGTAGATATTTTTTGGTATGATATTGATTTGTAACTTTCCTGGTATGCTATTGTTTGTATATGCTTTGGATAAGGCTGCTACTGTAGTATGAGGATATGAACATGAACTATAGAAGATATTTTCTATGTTGGATGAAAATGCTTTTCAAAGTTAATAAGTGATCTAGGTTATTGGCAAATATACAGAAGTGAGTAAAGGAGAGAGAAAAAAGAACAAGTTATTGTAGAAAAGACAAATGATTTAGAGGAGAAGAGACATTAAATTACAAAAATGGTTTACATTTGTGACACTGGCTTTGCCACTTGTCATGAATGTAACTTGCATCCTCAAACTTAATGAAACCATGCACTACATGCAGTGTGGCTCCATCTATAGTCTGTGGCTGAGACAGGGTTTTAGTCATGATATGATTACCACAGATCTCTGTGACGAGTGGATAGCCACATCATCCCTAATGACATGGGTAGAGATGAAGTCACCACAAGGCCATTGTAGTGTTCTTATGTACCAATATTGCTAGATCAATGTGGCATTGATTCCCTTTTTGTTGCAGTAAAAAAAAAAAAATCAGTTGTTAGGATATACAGATAATGGTAATGACTCTAAGTATAAATCATTTCTAAATCAGTCTCCTGAAGATTATGTGGAGAAGGTACTGAACATACCAAGGACCCAAGCAAATTATTGCCAAATGCTCATTGGCATAAATCAGAAAGATGGGACCTTAAACACTGATATCCAATATATTTTCCACATAAACTTCACAAGACCATTTTTGGAACAATTTATAATTGTAGCTATATCAATATCGGTCAAATGGGACAGGCCCAGAAGAAGGCTGATATGAGACTTCAGCTACATAGGCTATATACCATCCATTTGTCATAATGATCCAAGGTGATTGCCAGAAAAGTTCATAAATATTTGACAACACCTTGAAGGAGACCTAATCATAATCATCCGCTGTGCTGTCATCACTCCTTAGGAAAGTAGGAGAAAAAGTTTTGGCTCTGTGAAGAGAAGGGTGCAAAGTTCCCACCCTTATCTTTCAACAGTACTGTCAATCTACTGTGCCTTTGTTTTGCACTTCACTTTTATCTCTCACTCTCTCTTTCTCATCCTCTCTCTCTCTTTCTCATCCTCTCTCTCTCTCTTTCTCATCCTCTCTCTCTCTCTCTGCCTTCCCTTCATTATGTTCTATCTCTCCCCTTTCTCTTTCCTCTGTCTCTATCTCCCTCCCTCCCTCTCTCCCTCTCTCCCCTCACTCTCTATCTCTCTCTCTTCATCTCTCTCTATCTCCCTCCCTCTCTCCCTCTCTCTCCCCCTCACTCTCCATCTCTCTCTCTTCATCTCTCTCTATCTCCCTCCCTCTCTCCCTCTCTCCCCCTCACTCTCCATCTATCTCTCTTCATCTCTCTTTATCTCCCTCTTTCTCTCTTGAATATATCTCTCTCACCCTCTTTCACTTTGTCTTTGAATTTGTTGTATTCTATTACCTTGATCTTCCAGCTCTGTGATTTTTTATAGAATACTGCTATCACATGTCAATAATTCTTCATCTCATTAACCCCCACCCCCACCTCTCTCTCTCTCACACACACACACACACACACCCACACACATTGACTCTCATTTTGTTGTTTTCTCTACTGCCTGATTCCATCTCTATGATCTTCAATAAAATAGTACTATCACATGTCAATAATTCTTGGAGTCAAATTGGAAGCAGGCCCAAATCAAAGATTGAATTATCCAATTGTCTCCTGTTTTCACAAGAACATACTATACTCAATGTGTACTTTATTTCTTTCAAAATGCCACAAATTTATCTTAACCTAAACAAAATTGTACTAGTTTGATATGTGACATATTTTAGAACAGACATATTTTATCCCACAAATTATTGGCAACATGTATGTTTATAATGTAATACATTCAGGAATGTAACTAACATTTACGTGAAAGGATTGATTGGTACTACACACGCTACTCTGATAGACATGGTGACAATCCCAAATTCTTTGGGAGGTTATCAGATGACAAAAAGAAATCCATTAATAAAACGATATTCCTCTTTCATTCATTTATTAGAAGTAACAATCATTGCAGCAGCTCATTCAGAATGGGCCAACATCTTTCGCTGTCACACTTACAGCATTTGCACATCTTTCTAATCCACATCATGCGCTTACATCTCTACCTAAGAACTCAAACTTTTTCCCCAGTCACACGGACAAATCCAATACCAAACTGACAACAAACCAGAAAAAGAAAGTTACATATCTTTGAATAGCCAAGTACTAGTAGTCGGTTTGGCAGTGTGACAGGGGCATTATACATGTAATCCTGTTCTCTTTCATGCGGCAATCCAAAGGTTTGTGAAATCTGGGTTGTTGATTGCAATTGGTCAGTTCTGCCCAGTCAATTGAATCTTGGAGATCGAGGCCACAGCTTATAAACCTGACCATGGTCACAAATCAATTTAGGAAATCATACATTTCCATTTTCCCCCCTTACATATCACTGTCCGTTTGCTCTCTCTCCTGTTCACAACTGATGAAAGGACAAAAATTAAACCAAATTAAAGTTTTTAGTTTATTCTTATTAGTAGGACATTCCCCCCCCCCCCTACAAGGGAAATATGACTGTGAGAAGAAATCTGTATATACATTTATTTAACTTTTTCAATACCAGAGGCAATTTCAACGACCCAAAGTTCAATAATTTGGGGACAATTAAAATATTAATTTTCTTTTTGAAATCAAAAACAATAGTTCATTAATTTTAATAGGATGAAGATCAATGTTTATATCAATTTAAACAGTTGAAATTACACTGATTGTAAAGCTGTCTAGCAAAATGTTATTATGATACATGTTAGTAAACTTGGTGGCATCATAAAAGTCAAAGTAATACATCTCCCCTGCCCTTCCAAACAATATATATTAGCCCCGGAAAAAGTCTATGTGGAATGCTCTACACCCCCTCCCTTTATGAGGAAAATCTTATTTACATTTGTCCCTATGGATTATCCCCCTCCCCCGGACAAAGTTTTTCATTCACTTTTATATTTAATTGTAGCAAATTGGTGAATGTGGTACGTGTTCTATGCTCCCTCACTATGACTCTTCCTAGAATAAGAATATGAATGTATATGCATCATAAGTCCATATATACTTCATGGTATTTGAACAGGATAAGAATGATTCTTTTTCTATCAAGAAAGATTCCTTCTCTATCAATAATGATTTTAAACTATGAAGAGTGATTCTTTTTCGATCACAATTTTTTTTTCTTTCAAGAATGATTTTTTTTCTTGTCAAGAATGATTCTTTTTCTGTCATGTAATGTCTTCTATTGTCAGGATCAAAAGTGGGTTAGCAGAACCCAAGAAAATTGGGAATGACAGAAGTATGTTCTTGGACAAAAGAATGATGAATTCATGCCCTTTTCTTGAAATATTAGATGAATTGATGGATAATAGGAGTAAGTAACATGATGATAACCACCCAAGATGCTTGCCTTCTCTATGACAGACTTTGGACCATGTGTAGCTCTAGAGTTCTGACCCACTGGAATATGTTGGATAAAAGTAATTTTGTGAACTTCTCTTTCATGTTCTACAAACACAAAAAATTGAGCCAAACAAGCTGGAATATGTCATATAAAAGTAATTTGCAGACTTTATTTTTCATGTTTCTATAAAAGACAAACAGTTTAGTAAAACACACTGGAATATGTCAAATGCATGTAATTTTGTAGATTCATATTCAACAGAACACCATATAAAATTAAACAAGCATTAATTTTATGTATTGTTTTGTTTGTTTTTTTTTACATTTGAGAGTAGTCTTTTTGAGTTGAATGGACAAGGTAATGATTTGTATTGTAAATATCTTATGGTAGAGAATATTAGGTGTGTGTGTGTGTGTGTGTGTGTGTGTGAGAGAGAGAGAGAGAGAGAGAGAGAGAAGGGGAGAAAGAGTGAGTGAGATGAGAGAAAGAGACAGGGGAGGGAGGGGGAAGAAGGTGGTGGAGAGAGGGAGCCAGAAGGAAGTTATAAATAGTGAGAGAAAGAGAAAGAGGGAGATAGAGAGAGAGAAATGGAAGAGCATCAATCTAACATATTCTGTCATCACTTGCTAATGCTCATCTCATTGTCAAAACAGTCACATGAGTAATCTTCCAGTCAAGAAAAACAAATCTAACAAACTTCTGAATTCGTGCAAATCAGTAAAAAAAAAAAATGTCATCTATGAAGAGAATCTGCAGCCACCAATAAATATATTTCCATCTTGATAATATACTAAGTGATAAATGAAAAGTTGCTTAAAATATCATCTGTGTCTATTTCTGTTCTTGGTTGTTGCAACTCACCGAAGAAGCTTAAACAGATCTTAATATTGTTGAAGACGTTTCCCTGGTAACATAATCCATCAAACAGCACTATGACATAAAGTTGAATGAACCTCAGTCAGGGTTGTGCCACTTTGATAATACATTTGTAATATATGTAGCAATAATAATGCTTTTGGAAGAAAGTCTTGTATAACACATTTTTTTTAAAATGAAAATTAAAATTGATTATAATTTGAAGGTCATTAATATGGTTTACAGAATCCTTCAAATTCATGAAAGATTCAAATAATTGACAGGACACTTGCATAAAATGCTATGAAAAATCATGCATTGTTATTTCTTTGAAGGCCATAAAAATACAGCCATAATATTATTTCCCTTTCACTTTTCTATAAAATGGCATTTCAAATCAGTTAATCCCAGTTTCAAATTAAGTTAATCTCAAATTTCAAAATGAGTTAATAGCAAGCTTCATCATCAAGGGATTTAAGCTACGTTCATACGGGACTTGTGGTTTTGAAACTTTGAGTTAGCGAAACTTTAAGTTAACGAAACCACGACTCCCTAACCGCAACGAGGGTTCACAAGAGCCTGAAACAACGAGTTGAAACTTCAAGCCGAGCGATCGTTGTGGTTAACTCCGGAAGTAGATACTACCGATTGTGTGTACAGTACACATACAGATTCTGTGTTCATAATTCACGTGAAGGGTATGACCTGGAAGTTTAACATGAACAGCGGGTCATCGCTAACTACAAGCTTGCGAAACTTTATTCTGTCTACACTGCGATGGAGGACCAGCCACTGTTGGTGGTTTCGACGTTAACCACAAGCTCGCTTGTGGTTCTAGAACTACATGTAAAGTTAATGTTTTGAAACTACAAGTCCGTTCATATGGTCTGAAACTACAAGATAACTACAAGTTAACTTAAAGTTTTGAAACTACAAGCAAAACTTAAAGTTTAGCTCCCATCATGTGAACATAACTTTAAACTCAGCTGATACAAGTATCCAGTATCCTCTCGATGATACAGAAAGCCAACAAGAGATGATTAAGACTTGGGGAGGACTCCTTCTGCTTCTCTTTCTTTCATGCTCGAGTGCTTGCGAGAGAGATGGTGATGACGGATGAGAGGAAGGATTGACTAGCAGTGAGTAAGAGGGACGGAGTGAGACATATTTCTCTCTTCCATAAGCCAAGATGGATGGCTATATCGGGAGGGCAGGGGACCATAGACCCGGTGATTTCATACCTGCTCAAAATAGGCTGGATATGTTTGGATGGCAAGAGAGCATGACGGGTATACAGTGTGAACATAAAAGCTGTGGGCTGGTGATGATGAGGATGATGGAGAACTAGGACCTTTTAGGATTAGGCCAAGTCAAATTGAATCCTTGTTTCTAGTCCAGATTTTTTTAAAGGGTAACTATCACCCAAATATATTTTGCTCTGTATGTTAGAGGTTCCATGTCGTTATACTGTATTTAAAATATGGGCTTCAAATATTACTTCTATAAAAAGATATTGCAAGTTAAATTACACTCTCTATAAGCATAAAAGTGACTCTTGATACTACTTGATGCACCCTTACGCACTCGCCAAGATAAGAACTCACGTGGAACCCAACTCGGAGTTCGGTTCCGCACACGCACCTTAATGTTATCCTTTATTTCCTTCATACTCCTAAACTGTTGACTTATAGAATGCCAGATAAAGTTCTTTGAGGTTGATTTTATACTTTCTAGCTGTACACAATTTTTTTTTCCAGGTGGTTGGTACACTATAAAGTGAAGAGGAGGGGGTTCTATGTTACTTGATGTTTGATATTTTTCTTGTACACATAAATCTTATGTGTTCAGTTCAATATTTTAATGTCAACTTTAAAACTATCAACAAAAAGAAAATACAGGCTTTGAAAGGAACATAAGGGGGTGAGAAAGGAGGAATAAATATTACTTGGCCTTATATTAAAGACAAAATTTGAAAAGACAAGATATTTATGGCAGAACAATAAAGTGGGAAAGAGAAGGACAAAGAATGTAGTTCTAACGTATGAATGATTAAACTTCATTCTTTTAATAGTGTTGACATGAATTACCACGTAGAGTTCATCGTTTTATTTTCTTTTATAATTATCATAACTTATCTTCTTGTTTTGCTTTACGTGCATGTAAAATGAATTTGTGATATATAACTTTGCAATCATGCTTAACCTCCCCCCCCCCCCCCAAAAAAAAAAAACCCCACAACAAAACAACAACAAACAAACAAAAAACAGTGCTACAGAAATACACAATGATCATTTGTGCTTTTCTAAACATAGCAATAAAAGCAACTCCTCCCCCCCCCCCCCACCGAAACAAAGGAAAAATAAAACAGTGCTACAAAAATATGCAATGATCATTTGTGCTTTTCTAAACATAGCAATAAAATCAGAGAAGATGTTTAAATGTATTTAACAACCTTCCATTTATTGAACAATTACACGAAGTATGTAAATTATGGTCTATTTCTACATTCTAATAGTCCCATTCTTATAGTGTAATGACAAGTATAGCACTGATATTTATATCTTCAATCCTATCATTCAAACTTATACCTTAGAGTAACTCAGCTGAGCATGATTTGTTTTCAAACTATCAATCATTTTTAATAGCCAAGGTCATAGTGGTTATTTCCAAAACACATTTTGAAGCCCATTCCAACTTGCAAATTATGCAATATTTTCTTGAGGAATGTCATTTTAGACATTTGAAAAGCAAATGTTCTTGTCTGTGTCTGCACATGATTTAGAGGAGGCATCGCAAGTGAGTTTGTTCAAACTGCTATTTTGTGAATAATGAATAGACATTATCACAATATCCTATTCATCGGTGTTCTCTATGATCCTGTTGATTACATGTTATAAGAGAGTATCTTCAGAAGACAAGCGATAATGATTATGTAAGCTTTTAAAATTGCTTTGGTCAGTAAACTTCCTTTAAAAGGGTCCTTCCACTGTGGTTATTAACAAAATTTGCCTGTGTCCAGTCAAAAAATAGTGTATAAGAATCAAAGCTGTCTAGTCAAACACACATCTGTTATTTATCATAGCATCTTACTTCTAACTTCTAACTTTTAATATAAATGACTAATGCATCCAAACACTACCTCAATCGTTTCTTAATTCCGACTTGGTGTGAAAACAATGGAGTGCTTAGCTCCATGTTGTGTCTGGTCTAGCCATGATCTGCGCAGATGATCTGGCCTTGCTCCAGGTTTGAGTTGGACCTTGACATTAAGAAGACCAGATCCAATGCCACTATACTCCAGCCAATCACAACAGGTGAGTGGAAGAAGGACTCTATGAGATTGGACCTGGTGGATCCATTAATGCCAGGGCCAATCACGAAGTACAAGGCAAGGAGCTACCAGGTTCATGACACCATTCACCCCCATTCAGACTAGCGACATTTATTGTATAGCTGTTTGGACACCGTATAGCTATATGGTAATAAGTAATTATTTTTTTCTCATCAGATCATTTTATAATGAAACAGAGGTTTGAGCATCCTTTCAAACAAAAATGCAGTAAAGAATCCGGGACCATTGTCCAAGTGAACATTGTATCAATTGAAAACTCTGTAACTGGGCGTGGTTTTCTCGAGCGCATGCTAATATGACTGGGGGTCTCTTATTTTGTACCTTAGAGCTATTTCCATGATGTTAGCTGACGTAACTAATGTATATTATAAGTTAACCCCCCCCCCCCCCAAGTCGTTTGAAGTTTCTTCACATGATATTCTTCCCTCATGTCTAAGACCCTTTTGCTATGCTGTAAATCCAGAAACAACAGCATTTTTCACAGAAAGAAACTTGCACTAATTGCAAAAATTCAGTGTTGTGTCAGTTGTAATTCAATAATTTCGGGGCATGATACTTTCGTGAATCTAAAACACCCGTGAAATCCGTGAACATTAAATGCAAATGAAAGTTTCTGGTTTTATAGTGTATGATTATTTATACAAGATTTATGCTGATTTTGTTTATACTTCCTTGAGTGTGAATGCCATATTAGCGGTTAAAGCCAGAGTATTTTAAGTATCTGTCAATCTGCAACATCGTTTGGTAAGAATCTGGATTTTAGTTTTTATCGACATGGAAGATAGCGCCAATTCCAGAGTAAATTAAATGTAATAAAGATTTTGCTGAAAATCTGTTAGAAATACCTTATTACTTGGCACTCAAGATAACAGGTTGGTTTAGAGCATTCAGCCATAACATGATCAAGAGAAGACTGAGTGATATAGTGCTCCTTAAATGAAAAGTATTTTGCAGGAGATTAAAATAAGTTTTGTGCCATATGGTTACAAAGGTAGGGAAACTATCATTTCAACCAGTGGCGGATTTGCGTTGGTTGAAAACATCCCCCCATGCCCCCTCTTTTGAGACCCAACTGGCTTACCTTAAGTACACAACCAAAATAATTGCCCTCTTTATTGTGCACTTTTTTGGCATTGTGCTCCCTATTTTACAAAATCGTGGATCTGCCCCTGATTTCAACATCTAAACATGAAATCATTATGATTGAAACTTTATGAAATTTTTCAGATATTATCTAATAGATTATGCATGTTTAGGACACATAATCACGAGGTAGAAAAATCTGATGCAGTATATGAAAATGATACGGCAGTGAATATGAGTTGGTCAGGAATGCTCGACTGCCATGTAAATATCCCAGGTCCAATTTCACCTTGGTATTTTCACTTGCATCATCAAGTAATTGTACGCTTAACAAGCCATCCCAACGAATACAAAGATGATTCAAATTGGAATGGACTGGCATACAAGTTTGTTTTGTCCAGCAAAATCTGGAAAGGTTATCTGTAAAATGACACACCAGCTGCAAGGATAGGTTCCTGACCTATTTCTTGTCCCTCCCTCCCTCCCTCCCTCTCATCCTACCCTCCCTCTCATCCTACCAAGCTGCATTGTTTCAGACATATCGCCAGACTTGCAGTGGTCCAATTCACACTCACAGCAGCCCAGTTCACATTCTCAGATAATTCATTTTGTGTCTACTGGCAGAAGGGCAACAATGGACATATAGACATCAGGTGAACATTTAAAGAAAATCTCGTCTAAAGTTTTTGCAATTAATTCTTTGACTACAGGAACACAACATATTTCAGTTCATACATATCATCCATATTTCAATAGGGATCTTTATAGCCTCATCATCGTGACTGTAAAGTTGAGACATTTGACAAACTAATTGGTGTGTGCTCTTAAAGGGGAAGTTCACCCTGAAGATCACTTGAGTTTAAAAAATGCAGAAAAAATAAAGAAAAATATTGGCGAAGGTTTGATGAAAATCGGTCAAATAATAAAAGAGTTATGAGTATTTAAAGTTTTGGATTCGTGACGTCACATGCGAGCAGCTGCCCATTGGTCATGTAATAAATATTCCATATATTCGCATTTTTTTTACGTTCCACGATAAATTGATATTGTTTCTTTTCAGAATCTAGTATTGAATAACATTTCTGACAATATATCAAATGCACAGACGAAAATATTCTAAATTTTCTGAGAAAACTGTATTTTATGGAATATTTATCACATTACATAATGGAGGAGCTGCTCGCATGTGACGTCACAAAATCAAAACTTCAAAAGTCCATAACTCCGTTATTCTTTAACGGATTTTGTCCAAACTTTCGCCAATATTTTTCTTTATTTTTTCTGCATTTTTTAAACTCAAGTAATCTTCGGGGTGAACTTCCCCTTTAAGCCAAGCACAAAATAAAATATTAGAAATACCAATTTATTCAATTCCAGCCAACGAGTGCTTTATGTGGCTTGAACCCCCTTTTTCCCCATTAAAAACTGGTCTACATGAAGTTTAGACCTCAAAAAGTTTGTCTTTCTTTCTGAAATCAAGTTAGCTTCATAGACTATGGTGGTATGAGTGCCACGGAACACTTCTTGTATCAAGAAAAATTATTCTTAAAATGAATCATAATTTTTAAAAACTTGCTTCATGAAAATCTTATTTATGATACATGTTTATGAACAATCAGATGATTAAAGATCTGGGGCCTGTAACATAAAGAGATACAATCAATCTTACAATCAATTGTAACTCTTCAGTACATGGTTTGCCATAGACTTACAATTGATATCAATTGTGAGATTGATTTATCTCTTTATGTTACAGGCCCCTGGTTTTACAACACATGGTGAATATCCTACTCTAACTAAATTCTTATCTTCAACCCTGAACCAAGCACTACATGTACACCTAACCCTAATCCTTAACCCTAATCCTAAACCTAACCAAACACCCAATGACAAACCTAACCCTAACCCGATAAGCCTGGAGTGGTTGTCACAGGAGTAAATGTCAGAGCACTAAAGACCTTCCAAATGACTCATCCTCTATCTTGTATTGGTATCTTTAAATGTGAAGATGCCTCATTGTTCCTCCCTGCTCCAGCATTGCTACCGAACTTGATATGGACACATTATCAGGAGAGGGGATGTTCCATTTTTATTTCCGTTTTTTGGTCGCTAATCGAAAGTCTGAAAATATGGGCTGGTCTCTCATCATCAAGATTAATTTGTCTGTTGAGAGCCATAAGGGCGTTAACTCGTACAATTTAACACCCTTCTGGCTCTTAACAGGCAAATTTCTTTCTCCAGTGCCGATTGTGAAACTGCAATTCATGGTGGAAAGGAAGTACCCAATGGGTTGATTTTGGCACTGTATCAATCAGAGAATGGGATGGATTAAAGATTTGTTGGAAGATTGAAGTGGAAAAGCACATCAGAGCCCCCATCTTACGAAGATCTGAGCCCTTCACAAGTTGTCCAGTTTTTCGAATTCCAATTGCTTATTTTTTTATGCATAGAGTTGTGATTTGATTTGATCTTAACTTCAGTAATGTTGTTATTGATTCAAATCGATCGAAATTCTTTATAAGACACTGCCCAGATTAGGTGATTAAGATACTGGAATGAAAAAGCAAAAGATGTGGAAAGAGATTGAGAGAGGGGATGAATGAGAGAGGGGGTTGATAAAATATGAGAAGAAAAAGGGAAGAGAAAGAATAAGAAGGATGAGGGGGTAATGACATATGGAGAGGGGGAGAGAGAGGAGAAAGATCAAATGTACTTGTATGTGCCAAGGGGGAGATTGACAATAGGAAAGTATATTTGAAGTGCTGTCAGAGCAATTTGTTGCTGGTTTTGTGAATTTTACGAAAGTACACCCATAATACTTCATTAAGCCTAGATGTCGACTGGCAAAACCAGGAACAAAATTTTATATTGAATGAAGAGATAATGGAGCAGGGATATAGAAGTATGTTCTTAAGAACTTTCTGGCTAGCTTTTCTCTGTCATCGTCTCTCAATATTGAAATAGATGTTGTTTTCAGAATTTCCACACCCCCCTGCCACCCCACCATTTTGTGTAGGGTTGACCATGATGTTGTAGTGTGTGATTGGGCATCTCTCATCGGTTCTTCCTGAGATGATTTGATTAGCACCTCACAGTAGGCCCTGTTCCTGTAGCCTGGTTCCTGTTCCTGAACCAGTTCCTGTCCTCTCTTGGCACCACTTCTCTTACCATGCCTCAGGTGATGATCTTCCCATCAGTCTCTCCATCATTGTTACCATAGAATCTCATCATTGTGGTCCCCACTAACCCTGCTTGCTTCTAGGAGAAGTTTGCTACTCCCCCCCCCCCCCCCCCTTCAAATCAGAACTCATTCAGGCATGCTACATTTCAGAATTTTTCCAGAAATCCAGATTTTTCTAAAACTGTTAGCAGTTCTGTTTTAAAAATTTGAGGAAACAATCGGAAGATGAAATTTAAAAATATCTTCAAAATTCGGACTTAAAATTCTGTCTGGTGGGGGCGGTCGCCTCCCAAAATATGCTAACTTTAAAAAAAAGAAAAAGCGGGGGGAAGTGAGAGAAAAAAGGGCCCAAAAAGGTGCTATGAGCCGTTATCTTTCTCTCAAAATGTGCTAAAACATCACAAATTTTGCGCTTTGCGCGGGAAGGGGGGAAACTCCCCCTTCCTGTCCCACCCCTGTTACACACAGTGCAGTATTTCATCCAAATAATTGAACAGCAGTCAGGGCTTCGAACTTACTTTCCGCATAAAAAATGTGCTGCGAGCCGTTATCTTTCAAACTTACTCAAACATCAAACCTTTCGCGCCCTGCACCCCCCCCCCCCCCCCCTGGGGAGCATGCTTTGCTTGCTCATCGGCAATTTCGCAAGCTTCGCGTGCTTACAACCACCCCCCCTAAAATTAAATCCTAGCTACGTGGTTGACCTTATTTGGGTTTTGATGTTTTAAAAGTAAACATTGTTTGCCTCGTTCGGCTTGCTGCCACACAAGATTTCCTTCTGCAATGGCTCTCAGCAGACTATGTGGATGATCTATGTTAATAGTTATGATTATCAAAGGAGAGCATAAGAAAAAATAAACAGGAAAAATGTATTTTGATAATCCTCATGCAACTGGGATACATTGATCTCATATTTGGAGATTGTTCAAATTAAAAAAGCTATTGTAATGGCTAATAGGCTGGAAACTGTAACTATAAACTATATATAATATATAACAGAAGTATTGTACCTTGAAATAATTGATTACGGGAAAACATTTCCAACATCTTTTTCAGAGACTATTTTAACTTGAGAGCCAAAGAGGCATTAATTTTATGTTAAAGTCTATGAGTGAACACCCTTCTGGCACTTAGCAGTTGGATTGATTTCCATCTTTTTTCAAGCTTCTAGCAAGTCCCCATGTGGGATGAGGATGGAATCGCTTAACTTGATAATTCTTCTTCATTCTGTGATGATTTGGGTTTTCAATATCAATTGTCAATGCTTCATTATCAAATCTAAGCATTCCCGGTGAGTCATATAAGCGATAAATTGGGACCACACCTGGTTTTTTTGTGTGTACCCTCTTCTCTCACGTGTTGAAATAAGAGCTCTTTTCACTCCGTTGGAGGTTCATTTGAGGTTTATTTTGTCACTCTTGGTGATTAAGCCATGCCTAATTAATTTGATCTTGCCCCTGGGATATTAAAAGGTAAACCAGAGCCAAATCAGAAGGGACTGACTACCATGAAAGGATAATTGACCAAAAATCTACACCACATTACAAACTTAGTCATGAATGGGACTACAGGAGCAAATGTCTATCATTGCTGAATGGCTCATGAACAATCTCTGATTTTACTCCTCTTTTGTCTGCCGAGAAGTCTTTCTTGCGGAACTGGAAATGTGGTTGTAATTCTCATCTCGTCCCTGTATAGTGGTAAAAATGTCTGGGGATAGGTGGATGTGTAATCAATCCAAGCTATAAACCATATTTATTTCTAATGGCATGGGGGTTTGAGAGGTGTGTTTTCAATGAATAAATCATGCACAGACTGTCCCTTGTTAGGCCTAGGTCAAAGCCAGATGCAGTCCAGTAATTTCTTCCCTAGTGTGGACATCAGAAATATGCAGGTGTTTGATCTCTTTTCAAAACTTCAGCTTTTCCTTACTAGGACCATATGGCAGGTTGTATAGTGCAGATAATGCTGTATTAACATTATGTGTGGAGTAACAATGCCTGGAAGTTTCTATTCCATTAATGTTAAAGTGCTGATGTAATAAGTCCACATCTGTATAAGATACTATTCAAATAAATTGCTGGCATTTTCCCACCCTCTTATAGATATTTGCTGCAAAAGATATGCAAACCTCAAAGTAATTCCAGCGCTGATGTACTAAATTTATAACCTGTAATGTAATTTTATTCTAAATTTATCTCAAAACAAAAATTCTTGCATTGAGTCATCATGCAACAGGTTGAAGAATTTAGACTGGCAAGTGGTTTAAGCAGAGGCATCTCTTGCCATTCTGAACATCTTGTCAAACTGAAAACCTTCAGATACTCTCTTCAGAGGTCTTATCCGAGCACAGTTTCTTGATAATATTCTTGTTAACTCTCCCCTCAGGGTGACTGGAAGCAACCAATTTTTTTGGCACCTGAAATTTGATTTTGATCCTGGAGGTTAACCAAATACTTTGCAGCATGATTCCCTGCCTAAGCTACAAGTGTAACATAATGTAAACATGCTCCTAACACAATTACTTACCGATGGTGAGGAAAGCTGGCACCCTTTCACATTGGATGATTCTACCAGAGTTTGTTTCCATCTCTAGTTCTTGATACACTGATTTTCGCCAAACTGTTTGATTTCAGCAAGATTTTGTAGCTGTAAGATGAACTGGAACAAAGTGGAGATGATAATGAATGCTTCTCCTAGATGGTTTTGGGATGGGTGTGGTTTAGGGAGGTTGTTAAAAGAATACTATTTTAACAATAGTGGTCTTTACATTGAAGAGCCAGAGAGGTAAGGTGAAGGGAGGGGTGATGAAAAGGAAGATGAACATCAACATACCAATGGAGCCAAATCATATACTAGTATTTCTTTGATAGAAAATGTTATAAGTGTTCATGTAATGACCGTTCAGTGATGATTTTGTCATTCTTGATATAAAACAGAAACTTTATATGTTGTCTTGGCCAGAAACTTCATGCAAGAAAACTTTGCATTTTTATTTTACATGGAAAATGACAAACATGCAGGCACATCTATATGGTTCAGTGAAACCTCTTGTAGTGACCTTTATGCAAAAAGTAAACCTGTCTTTAAAGACTATTTAAAGTACACATAAAGATTTCCGGGTTTAGCAACTTTTGCTTGTTGAGAACTGGTATTGCTTTTCTTGTCTCCCTTGAGCTATCTTTATATACAGGTTTGACTGTAGATGAAGAATTTCCATCTTGTCGGTAGTTTGGAAGAAAGTGAATGATCCTGATGTGAGTGGGTATTCTCTTGGGTGAGTCCCTGTGCGCTCACCAGGTCAACTAATCCCATATCCTGGAACTAATCCCCTTACAAAACTCTCTTGCAACAACGTGACCTCAGCAAGCTTGCTCACTTTCATAGAAAAACCTAGAACAAGGGTCACGCTTTTCTCTCTGTGGTAGCACAGAGACAGTATGCACAGAGCCTGGAATCACATTTGATTCAGATTTCTGAGAAGGAAGGAAAACCGAATTCTCTGTTGTTTTCACACAGACAGGAGTCAGGTTCACACGAAGGGGGCTAAACTTTAAGTTTTGCTTGTAGTTTCAGACCGTATGAACGGACTCGTAGTTTCGAAACTTTACGTTTACTTGTAGTTCCAGAACCACAAGCAAGCTTGTAGTTAATGCCAAAACCACGAGCAGCGGGTCCTCCTTCGTAGTTATGGACCTTGTAGACAGAATAAACTTTAAGTTTAGCAAATTCGTTAACGATGTCCTCTCTGTTCATGTTAAACTAAGATCGCTTGACTTGTAATCTCAGAACAACGAGCGTCATTATATCGGGCCCGTGTGAATCCTCGTCATTGTTAGTTAGTCATTGTTTTGTTAACTTAAAGTTTCAAAACCACACGTCCCGTATGAACGTAGCTAGGAATAGCAAATAGAGCAAGAACGTAAAGGTTGTTCATTTGTAGAAAAAATAATTAAGAGTCCAAATTTGACTGATGCATTATTATCCCCTTTTACATGTTGTAAGTGATTCATACCACCAAAACTTTAGAATTGTATTAAATGTTGTCAGACAGAGCAAAGCTTCCCTTCTTAAATTAAACAAAATATTATTGGTTAATAGATTGTGAAGTGAAATATAGAATGCTGAAAAAAGCTAGATTGACAATGAGAAAAGAAACCACAATTGATATCTTATATGTCATCATCCCATTATTATTATTATTATTATTATTATTATTATTATTACTTATACCGCGCTTTTCCCATAAGGCCCAAAGCGCTTACAATAATTTCAATTACAAATACTTATGGTAAGAAAAACAACGTTACAACTACAAACTGCTAAAGAGATGTGTTTTCAAGGTCTTTCTGAAGACACTGGCTGATGAAGACTGTCTAATTGTTAGTGGTAAATCATTCCAGTATTTTGAAGCAGACACAGTGAATGTCCTATCACCGGCCAAGGTGCGATTAACTGAATATGTGAGACGGAGAGGATCACTGGATGACCTCAATCGCCTGGTAGATGTATATAAATTCAAACATGTATCTAAATATTTTGGAGCTTGATTATTAAGGATTTTATAGACAAACAAAAGCAATTTGAAAATTATACATTGTTTCAAAGGGAGCCAGTGTAATGAGTTCAAGAGTGGCTGAGATGGGTGGTCCTTAGAAACCTGAAGCACCAATCGAGCAGCCCATTGGTGTACTCTTTACTTGATGGCACTGTGGGAGTTAAACATACTGAATTGTAATGATTTCTTTTTCGTAGATTTTTTCTGGAAAGTGAGTGTGATAAAATTATCATAAGGTATGTGTAATCAGGCTCTTTAGAGCTCTTGATGGGCAATTTATATTTTTACCAAGAGCTTTCATAAATGAACTCTTTACTAGAGTCACATTCTTAGTCCTAATTCTTTGTTTCCCTTAAAAAATATTAATTATGAATCCTCTGATTAAAAAAAAAGAAGAGATTTTCAGACAGGAGAAAACAAAGTATGTAAGTGTGAATCACAAGTAAACATCCTCCCACCCCCTTCCCCCATGCCCCAACGAGGCAAACATATACCCTGCCTTTGCTTTGACACAACGACGACGTCTTAACTAGAATTGTTTTGTTGTGATGTGTTGAGAGAGTGCGTAATGGTGGGCTCTAGCTCGTCAGTATTCCATTCCTCAACTTTGATTCAGCACTTTCAAACGTCACTGACACGGGAACCGCGTCACTGCCAAGGTGTGAAACGTCACCCCCGTGGTTCCACCGTGAAATTCTTTCTCTGAAAAGAGCTGAGTCACAGGCGACTAGGGGCCAGTGCATTACACCTCTCTTGAAAAAAAGGATTAACAATGTTATTTTCGTATGGCATGGTGTTTTGATAATTTATGCAGAGAGAAATAGTGGAAATTTCTAGGAAGTTCTGATTACCTTAATTTTCTTTGAAATCTAATTTTATTTTGTTTGGCAACTCATTTGAAGCTCGATTAGAATAAATACATTTTACCTCATGTGAATGTCATATCCAGAATGCATTTCTTTGAAAGTTATATGTAATATGTCCTCCTTTTTTGTAATTACCATGTCTTCAACAGCCATCTCCATACTTTAAAAATATGAAATGCAAGATATTATTTAAAACACAATAGAATAATAAACTGAAAATATCAGAATCTCTGTACTCTTAAAATTCTGAATGTAAGATTAATTTAACCACTATAGAATTCAAAACTGTGAATATCAGAATCCCATATTCATACTTGTTCCCTTTTAAACAATGTAAAAGTAGACATTTTAGAATCAAGTAGGCTGTCTGACAAGTTTGAGATATGCAGTCAAATTTTTAAAAATTATCAGTAACTAAAATGATCAATTTCATATGTTAGGCAATAAAAAATACCCCAACAGTGTATATTGTAGCCATTTTGCTAACCTGAAGCAATGTAGTACATATCATTGTAGATCATTTTATATACATGTATTTTGTAATAGTTTATTGTCCAGAGATCAGGGCCTCGTCTTATAAAGAGTTGCGATTGATTTGAATTAATCGCAAGTCCTCTAATCAATCACAAATTTCCTATCTCCTATCTCTTTAGTACAGAGTTGCGATTGATATCAATTGCAAATTATTTGCAGTCAATTGCAACTCTTTATAAGACGGGCCCTGATAATCTTTTAATCCTTGCAATGTCATGTTATAAAGGGTAATTTCTCATTTTGTCTTCAGAAGCAGTAATAGCTTCAAAGGGACAGAAAACAAGTGCAGTCGGTGATAACTTTATGATCAAACAGAGATTTAATCATGGAAGGAAACAAGAAACTGACCAACATTACTACCCCTTCAGGATGCATTCAATTTCCATCTTTTGATTTTGAGCCAATTTGGAAATATTTCACATGCTTTATTTGCCCTTTCATGATGTGATAATTATCTGGTCATTGCATAGTGAATGAGGATACTCCAAATTAACAGTTTCCACTCTTTTGGCCATTATCTGTGTTTCTGAAAGAAAAAAAAAGTAGAACACTTTGGAAATATCCCACTTGTGTTATTTGCAGTTTCATGATGTGATAATTATCTGATCATTGCGTAAGGGATGAGGATACTCCCAATTAACAATTTCCACTCTTTTGGCCAATATCTGTGTTTCCGCAACAAAAAATAGAAAACTTCATTATTTTGTGCTGTTTTATCATAGGATTGATCAACAGCACAATGATCAGTTGTCAGAAAAAGAAATTAAACACATTTCCTGTTGAATATATATATATGTATATTATAAATAAACAACTCAAAAAGAAACTTCATAACCTAAATTTAGATGATTTTTGCAAGAAATTCAGATTTAAACAAAACAAACAAATTATACCAACACATATTGAATCCTTTGTGAAACTAAGTCCGCGGGTGCTTCTGTGGAAATATCACTGGAAATATTACATTTTGTAAACAATCTTGTCATTTGTGAAAAAAATTCCCACTTTCATCCTTAGTTCCACTGATATGATGCGGATGATATCGTATTATTTACATTTTATTTTGAAATTAATGCAACGATGTCAATTGCATTCGCGTTTTGGGGTCAAACGGAGCCCTTTTTTATCACAAAAGAATGAAACTGTAAGTAAATTCCCACTTTTTTGTACACATGGACGACTTCAACTCGATATAATTTCTCTCTCTGATATCGAACAGCTTAGTTCCAATGAGTCATTTTTAAGTTTCTTCTTAGCTTTCCCATGATATAAGAATGATGTTTATTGGTCGAATATTGCGTTTGCGTTTTAGCTTTAAATAAATATCTTTCAGACCACAAGCCAATGGCAAAACCTGGCTTATTTGTTCACTCTGCATGCGATATGTACAGTATAAGCATTTATGTACTTGTGCGCCCATGATTGTCCTGCGCGCACTTGTGCACTAAATGGGGTCCTTATGCCATAGTAGGATTTGATATGAAGAATCTTGATAGATAAAAGCAATGAAAATAACTTTAACTTGAATGCCATAGGTAACAACTTACTTGTAAAGTTGCTTTGATATTGGAAAAAATGTTTTGAAAGTTTTAATGTAGCATTCTAACTTCTGAAGAAAACAAAATGTAGAAGTTTGGAACCCTATGTTATTTTCTTGTGTGGCAAATTTTCCCCTTTGTCTACCCTCATTACAGGCTTTTCCCCTATAATGTCAAAAACCCATTGTTTCATTTTCACCTACAGTGAATTTCCAAGGATTTTGGAATATATTGTAGATAAGGTGATACAAAAAAATGTTGGCTTGAAAACTACTAAACCAGCTGTTTCAGATTGAGATGACTTGATCCTGAAAATGTGACATATCACATTCTTTGCCTCTTAGTGAGACGCAGGGGGATAATTAATGCAAATATAGCTGAACTTGTGTGGCTTTGCAGGTTTGATACTGGCAATGGCATAAATTAGAAGAAAAAAAAATCTTGAATTATCAGAAATAGTGAGAGAAAGAGAGAGAGAGAGAGAAAGAGAGAGTGAGAGCTGAGAGAGAATAAAATTACTCCCCTGTAGCTTCTGTGTGTGTGGTTGATGATATCATTACATTGTTATATCAGCCAAGGTATATATATATATCCGACTGATATATCTTCTCAAGTGCATTCACATTCTTTGAAAAATGTGTTTTTATATATATATATATATATATATATATATATATATATATATATATATATATATATATATATATATATTTATATATTTATATATATATTTATTTATTGATGAAAATACTGATACAGTCACCGTGATAACTGGGGAAAGAGATTACATAGCCAATATTGTGACAAGTGCGTATTTCTTTGATACAGAATTATGTTGTTACAAATAAACTTGTGAATAGTGTAATATGCTAGAAATTTTGGTTTACACAGTTCCTTCTCTCTCTTCCTCCCCCCACTCCCTCTCCCTACCCAACCCCCTCTCCCTCTCTCTATCGGTCTATTACCCCCCCCCCCCCCCCCCCTCTCTCTCTCTCTCTCTCTCTTGCTCTCTTAAACTTTCCCCCAAGTAAAAGAGTCACTTTTCTTTATCTTTTTCCAATGCTGTCTACTTTCTTGATGTTGTCCTTTGAATGTAATCATATTTCCTAGTCTGCTTTTCTTTTTCTTTTTCCTTCATGTCTACCTTTCAGTCTGCTTTTCCTGTTTCTGTCTCTCCCTTGTTCTTTATCTCTCTCTTTCTCCACCTTTGTCTCCCTTCCTCTTCCTCAATCTCAGTCTGTCTTTTGTCTATTCCCTTTCTTTTTCTTGATTCCTGTCTAAGAAATCCAAGGGGGATAGGGTTTGGTGATGATGAATAACACCTACCTCACTGACTCAAGGACAAAGTCGATTGGTTTACCAAGGAACATGTCAGTTTGGATACAGACATCAAGGGACTTTCTTGGAATAGGAAGACATGGAGATTTGGACTAACTGAACAATTAATAGATGGGACCGAGGGAGTCTCAAAGTTTTGGCTCCCAGACTGTTACCTTCTTTTTTCCCTTTTTTCATTGTTGAGAAACTTGCAACTATGTGTATGAAATTGACACATCACATGCTAAAGGGCAATTCCTTGAAGTGTGTCTGCTACAAAGTTTTTAATCCATTTGTTTCATCCAAATATGAAAAAAATATATTTTGTTTTATATGATCATTGATCACTAGTTATTTTGGTATCAGCACCATTAGTCAGTGGAAATGTCAAGAGATTTTTTCATGTTTGACTGAAATAAATGGATAAAAGACTCATGTTGCAGTACTGGACACATTTCACAGAATCAGCCAAAAGAGATCTATTTACTTATGATTTCATGAAATCAAATTTGTTTTCATTGTTTTTGTCTCAACCTCAGATGATTTGAAAAATATTTTTTAAATTCCCATTTCTATCATTGAATTAAAAATGAATTCTTTCAGCAAAAAAGGGGGAAAGAGGGAAAAAAATACAAAAAAACAAATCTATTTAGTTCATGGATGATGTGAATTTGTTAATAGTTGCCATGTCAGAAAAGTCTTTTGTTAAGTTACTGAAGTTCTTAAGACCACTTGCCTGTTATATATATATATGATATGAACAAGTAAAACAAATTGCCTATTGAATTTTCAATAGTTGCATATCAGCTGAGAGACAGAAAGGTGCTAATTGTATGTTTAAGATGTATGCATTAACAGCATTCTGACTCTCAGCAGACACTATTGTCAGTACCAAGTGAAGAACACTGCATGCCAACAAATGTGTTGATGACTTAGCAAATTATGAATAATAGTGAGTAAGAGAATACATGTAAGTCAAAATTTGTTGATTCTAACAACAACAAAAAACATCTTCACACTGCAAGATTGTCAAAAACGCAAAGAAGTATGTATCACATCATAGCCCTGATTGGTCTGTTAGCGAGGGAAGGTCCACCCAATATGAGGTTTGAATCATGTATTTGTTACACAGTGTGAACATAGCTCTGATGAGATGATTTATCACAACATTGAGATTGGCTAGACTGTGTAACATGAATGTCAGAGGCAAGATTTTAATGCATGACACATCCACAGGCAGGAAGAATGCAGTGATTCAAGACGATGTCTGACTATTAAAAGATGTGTCAAACTCCCCCGTATTGACACAAGATGAAATCCTAGAGAGGGGTAACAGATTGCTCTAGACACTTTCTCAAAGTACATAACCCATTACGGAAAGCCGTCAAGGATGCAATTATGTGTACTTGCCCAAACACAGGTTAATGTTTTTTTTTTTCTCTCTCTCTCTCTCTCCCTTCTTTTTTTTAAAAGTCTTTTTGTCATTTCTGATGTTATGAAGAAAGTTATGGCTTTGAAGCCACACAAAATGTTTTAGAAAGAGAAAAAGAAGGAGCAGTGTTAATATGTGAGTGAAAAAATTCACCCTTTTTCTTTTCCCTCAGAAAATTTGGGAAAGTAAAGTATGTATACTTCAAATTTATGAATTTACTCTGTAGCTATGAATTACACTGAAGCTATAGACTGAAAATGTTTTTAATCATTGATACTATAGTTTTGCATTACACTTATTCTGTGTATGTTTTGACTGGCTTTGTGCATATACATTGAAGTCTTGCATGGTTAAAATCAAATGGTGCATACATCTTGCTGAGAGCCAAAAGGGTATTAACTTTGTCCAAAATGAAGTTAACGCCCTTTTGACTCTCAACAGATAATATGCACTGAAAGTTTGCACTTACATTGAGGATGCTCATGCATACAAAAGTGATTTCATTTAAAGGGAAAGTTCACCTTGAAGATTACTTGAGTTTAAAAAATGCAGAAAAAATAAAGAAAAATATTGGCGCAGGTTTGATGAAAATCGGTCAAATAATAAAAGAGTTATGAGTATTTGAAATTTTGGATTCGTGACGTCACATGCGAGCAGCTGCCCATTGGTCATGTAATAAATATTCCATATATTCGCATTTTTTTTTACGTTCCACGATAAATTAATATTGTTTCTTTTCAGAATCTAGTATTGAATAAAATTTCTGACAATATATCAAATGCACAGACGAAAATATTCTAAATTTTCTGAGAAAACTGTATTTTACGGAATATTTATCACATTACATAATGGAGGAGCTGCTCGCATGTGACGTCACAAAATCAAAACTTTAAAAGTCCATAACTCCGTTATTCTTTAACGGATTTTGTCCAAACTTTCGCCAATATTTTTCTTTATTTTTTCTGCATTTTTTAAACTCAAGTAATCTTCGGGGTGAACTTCCCCTTTAAATATCCTCTAAAGTTATGCCTTTAGAATATACCTACTTCTGTTAGGAAAGCCCTTTACATTAGGAAGCATTTATTGAATGAATAACCCTGGGAATGAGAAAGGAAAGGGAACTCACTGTGCAGATTATCAACATAAATTAGTCACTTGAAAGATATTGGGCATTGGATAAGTTTTACATATATACTGACATTGCTGCATACAAGGAGAAAGAAGACTCAGAGGATCAAGAGGCTTCCAGGAATATCTCTTCACCCGTGAAGAAGAATTTACAAATTTCCTCTCAAAATAACTCCTTGCTAAACTGAGGGAAACACCGTTAAGCTGTTTCACAATTGGTAACGCCAGTTGTTCTCAATCTTCCAATTATATCTTAAGCCTTGTTGTTTTGATCCCTTAGCTTCTAAGAAATAATGTATATTTACCCAGAAAGTTGATAGTTTGGAGCAATTATTGTGACCACAAATATAATCGAATTGTTCCAATTCACTGGAGGTTTGTTAACTTTTGACACCTAGGGGCTAACTACACGTGCCACAGGGGTCAATCGCCTTTCCTTTTCTCTCTCAAGTACCTCCCTGCTTTCTCTATTGTAGTACCTTTTGTAAGGTTTCTTAGTAAATGTCTCTATTTTCTATTCTTCTCTTGAATTTGGTATGGTTTTGTGGCAAAGGAAGGTGTTGGTGAAGGTTAACAGAAGGAATTAAGCCTAAATATTCAAGGAACAAACTATCATATTACAATTCTTTTAATGCGAGCTGCATTGGTATTGAGAAAATTGCATTTCTGTTTTTTAGATGCATTGACTTTTGTTGTGATCATACTATTAATTGATTTTGCAAAGACATAACAGTGTACAAAAACAGAGGTAGAAACTGAAAGTAGTGAGATATTGGGAAGAAAAAAAATAGTAACTCCGATATGTCAAGGTCAAAAGCTTTCTTTTTGATATTTTATCTAGCGATTTTCTGAGATTAATATATTCTCATTTCAGCACGACTTCAAGTTGTAGCCCTGTTATATTATTCTTTTGGGGAGGGGTATGAGTGATGTGGAAATGGGGAGGGTAAGGGTTATGTATTCACACATTCTTATTGAGGCCATGGTCTGGGTTTGAAACAGTTGTCATGGATACTCATTCATCTTCTTTTGAGTAAGATCTAGTTTCTCATGGTTGACCTGATTCTCTCACCTAGATAAGTCTAGTTTCATTCTCAGCTATCCCATTCATACAATCTGTGAAGATAACAAACAGTTGTATGGTCTGGACCAGATCCCAAAAAGCAGCTTTATTCAGGTCAGGTAAAGTAGAGCAAGTAGTGTCGCGTAGTGTCATAAATCATAATGGACTTGCCAAGTTTTCAGGCGGTTTCAGTCCCCTTCCCCCTTGCAATAATGTAGAGTAAAACCTGATTTATCAATCACCTGTATAGAAAGGCCACATTATTTGTTTCTCTCGATCAGTGTTCTAATTGTAAAGTAGCCTTCAATAAAGACCACCTGCTTATAAAGACCACATTTCTTGCCTCATTTGAGTGGTATTTACATACACTTTTCACTGTATATTGCTTTAAAAAAATCCATCAGCAACTTGTACTTTCATCCATTTCTATGAGAACTAATTACCCCCCCCCCCTCCCCCCTCCCCCCTCCCCCCACCCTGCCTGTATTGTATTTCCTGTCATTACTACTTCTACAATTACTGGCCTTTACTAAATGAAGTTAAAGATAAATTATTGTAATAATTATAGAGTATTTCCAAAAAAATTCCTTTAAGTTCCTTTAACAAATCTCAGCAATGTATAGGGTCATAATCAGTTTGAATTCTTCAAGCATTTTACATATTTTCAATTGCAATTATATTACAGAGATATCCAGTTTGATACTTATTAATTCTAATGGACAGCATGCACACGTTTATTTTCCCCACTTTGTTTGCGAAGACCTGATGCAGTCAATTTGTTTTTAAAATCGACATTTGCAGCTTGACTAAGATGAAATCACCTGGATGTAGGAAACCATTTTCTTAATCAGTCTTTGATCAACCATAAAGCACCTGCTATATGTATAATAATTGAACTCTTTCATAGTAGGAAATTAATATTTAGGTGGTCTGTCGTAGACAGATCACCTCTTAATTTCGTCAGAATTTTCTTTATTTTTATTTATTTTTAATTTTCTCCCACTTTCTTGTTACCATGATTCCTCTAAATCGGCCAAGCCAATTTTTTTCAAATTTTTGTCAGTTATCAGGCCTATCAAGGTCAAGTGCCCCTATCTTTTTCACGGTCATCAGGTTATCGTGACATCATCCAGGCGCCATTTTGTGAAATCACATTATCGATCATATCTTCATAACAAGTCATAAAAAATGAACCATATTTAACACACATAAACTTCAAGTCAAGGGTCAATGTAACATGTCAGCAAAATCCGCGCGCACATCATGACGCGCACGTACGCGCGCGTCAAAATTTAAAAATGCTCAAAAATACTTTTTAATCAAATTAGAGTACGGTTAAGGACATTTTAAGCATTTCAAAATTTTCCGTCCGTGCGCGTCTGCGCGTGCATTATGTGCGCGCGCAGCACGTACAGAACGTAAAATCGCCGTTTTTTCGCATGGTTTGCATTCCTGACACTATTCTTGACAATTTCCAACTATTTACAGTCATTCTCGACATTCCATAGTGGCACACGCGCGCGTCAAACTTTCAAATTCGTGCGCACATCAATGGGCAATATAATGTAAAAAGTGGTAAAAACATGCCTATCTAGAATCCGCCATAGCTCGTCAGAAAGCCTGGAGACCCCCCATTTTTTTTACATTTTCTGAAAGCCTATGAGTTGTAGATTGTAATTCATGAAAAAAATTTGGGGGTCGAAGGATCGGAACGTCGTCACATTTGCATATGAACTCAAAAATTCGATTATGAAAAAATGACGTCATAAATTTTTTATTCATTTGACAATATTTCACTCGTAGTAGATCAATTTTCATCCAATTTTCGATATGTTGTAGTTGAGACAATTCTCTACAAGATCAGTCATCACGATTTTTCATTTTGACAAAGGGATTACAGTGTATTTTTGCGATTAAAGGAGGCATGTCAATTTTTCACATTTTGCGTGTATTCTCTATGGGAGATGACTTTTTCTCAAATCTTGATTCTACATTCCCGTCTTCTTTGAGCAGTATCTCTGTTATTTCTGCTCAATTTTCTTCCAAATTTTGGTATGTTATAGCTGAGACTATAAGCTTTCACAAATGTGCCCTCCAATTTTTGATCAGATGTCGGGATCATGCCCATTTTTTAACTACAAAATGTCATTTGAGAATCCCGTTTTTCGTCTACGTGTTATCTCTATTGGAAATATTTTGGTCCATTGGTAAAGCACTTGCCTCCCATTCCGGCGACCCCGGTTCGATTCCCGGTGGGTCCATTTTTTTTTTTTTTTTTTTTTTTTTTTGCCTTTCATTCTACCATCTTCTTCGACTATTATAACATATACCATCACAAACAATGTAATAAACTGCCTAATTTTGCGCGTTATGTCTATTGAAAGTAGTGTGCAGTAGTTTGTGTAGAATCTCATTCCCTGTCGTGTATTAACCCTTTCAAGACAATTGACCACATTTTGTGGTTTGGCTCAATAACATTTGATCCAGAGCTCTAAAAAATATACCAGATGCACGAGTAGAAAGAGCAAAATTTTCTGCACACACTATGACCATTTTTATTGCATGACCATATTGCGTTTGATGCCAGGAATTTTAAAAACAAGAATAAGCTTTAAAATCCTTAAATTGGCAACACATTGAGAGGTTCAAAATCATTGTTATTTGTCAAAATTGGCAATTTTTTCAACTTTTCGATAATGGTTTTAAGAATGTATGTTGTTTTCAAAGGCATTACATTTTATTAGAACCATGTAGCACTACGAGAAAAATATTATTGTTGCCAATTTGAAGAACAAAATGTGATCAATTTTGCCCTCAAATAATTCCTGTCCTGAAAGGGTTAAAGCTAAGGGGATAATCTTCCACATGTCCTGCAATATCAAATCGTCCAGTTCGTTATCCCGATTTCTCCAAATCGGCTGAGTCAATTTTCTTCATATTTTCGTCAGTCATCAGTCCTAATAAGGTCATGTTCCCACATCTTTTTCAAGGTCATTAGGTTATTGTGACGTCAGCCAGGCGCCATTTTGTGAAAATCAACTTATGGTCATATCTTCATAACGAAATGTCATTTCTCTTTCATATTTGGCATGGTTAAGGTCACTGTCATTCCAGTCAAGGTCATTTCGTTAAACGCGCACGTACGCGTACGTCCGCGCGTCCGTGCGCGCGCAAAATTTAGAAATGATCCAAATCCTCCCAAATTCATTTTGCAGATGTTTCATGCCATTTCAAGCATTTTTCGAAAAATCGTCCATAAAATTAAACCTGAAGGGGCGCTATGCCACTTAGGTTATCGTGGTTATTGTCATCATTATTGTCATTATGATCATCATTATCAATATATCATTATCGTCATTGTCATCACTTATATGACCATCTTATCATCATTGTCGTCAACATTATGATTATAATCTTGCAGAAATGTTATCACACCTGACAAAGCAATTTGCCACAGTGACAGACCACCTAATTCGTCTTCAGTGACGAATTAAATTTCTAGTTTAGTTTTGGTTCTGTCTGTCTGAAGTCACTTCTTTTCATGTTTCACTCTTGTCTGGCCATTATGCCGGCTTTCTCTTTAAAAATGATTTTATCTACTTCCTTTGGGCTTTGTGAAGGATTTGTTATTTTTGCTCAAATCTGATATTCTGTAAGCATTGATCAAATGATGAATGGGATTTTATATGCAAAGCAAAATTGTACAAAAAAATAAGAATAATTACAAACTGTATGTTTCAGATGTGTTAACGCAAGACTGGTTGTGTTTATGTACAGGTTAGACAGTGCTAATTAATAACTGGGTTCTTTTGTAATGCTTGTGTCTGTAACATATATGAGACCCCTTTTATCCAATATTTGCATTCAAGGAATTCATTCTTACCAGCTACCCATATACTTAAATACTGGGTTGAGAGTGGCAAATGCAGATTAATGTCTTGCCAAAGGACACTTGTGCTATGATGGGTCTCTAACCTATGACTCTTGCATCTACAGTCAAGTGTAAAGGACTCCAATACAGCACCACTATATGATGCTGTATTTCATTTGATCTCTAAGTCTCAGCATTGGAGATCATTTTGAAGTGTATGCTGCTGCCAGAATAATGTACTAATGCTAATGATTACCACACCTTACATTTATTTTCTATATGTAGGTTAACATCTGTTATGTAGAGTAAATGCCATACCATTTCTATTAAGCTCAACTGTTTCAATAAACAAATTTTTGATGAAGTGTCAAATGTAATGATGGTGACAAGATATGACAAGGTCAGTGGTTCTAGGACCAAGACAACGTTGATGACTTTTTCCACTCTCAGCCAAGTTCAGAATCCTATTGCAGTATGTGAACAGGTTCCGGTAAATCAGACATGTTTGAATTAGTCTAGATGGAGGAGATAAGAAGGTGTCCCCACCCTAATAGAGAGAAGGATCGAGGGAAGGAATCATTGCCTCCACTTTGACGGTTTGTTGGACCTGAAGATGGAGTGATTAACTTCAGTTGTCACTGTTCATTGGTTAATAAGGGGTGTTTGGGGCAGGGACAGGATCGATGGTTAAGGTGCTTGAACAATAATGAAATATTTTTAATTTCCTTGGTGGTATTGTCCTTGTTTTAGATAGTTCTCTTGCAAGTTTAATACTCATTAATAAGTTTTCAGTGAACAGAGTAAGTTCATAGCACAATTTAAGTAATCTTATCCTTGAAAATACCTCATTTGTCTAAGAAGCAAGAGGAATTTTCTGTCATTGGCAATATCATGCTTGTAATTAACCTGAAAATTTTGATTTAGACAGACATCTTATAGTCCCTATGAATTTTAATGGTTCTTGATAGAAAAATACTCCAGTGTTACTACCTCCAGTGAATAGTTGTCATCCTTTCCCTATCCCCTTCTCTTCACCCTGAGTTAACCTGGCTACACCCTAGTGATAGCCGCAGGGTGCTTCTTAGGACCCCAGGTCTTGAGAGTCGCGTGCCAAGCCACAGTCTCATCCTTCCCCGCCCACTCCTCTGGATGCTTGCCATTGACAACCCAGCGGGACATCGAGAGATTCCATAGATGTAGATAAGATATTTCTAGGCTGATTTCACATCTAACCTGGAGTACCTGCAAATGAAAATGTTTGGTATAGGCCTACTGGTCACTCGCAGGTACTCTACTAGCCCACTTCCATTTTTCCATTCTCTGATATGTCCCTGGTGCTGCAAGACTTTTCTCCAATGACAATTGCCTGACAGTCAGTTTCCTATGTTAACCAAATTCTTAACTTCCAACCAAACTTATTCCTTACCCGAAGCTTAACATTGAACAAAACCTTAAACCCGCTTTAAATGCTAACCCTAAGCCTTAAAAATATAAAGCTCAGGGCAGTTGTCACCAGAGCAAATGTCATCAGAGGAAATTTGGGGTCATCCTTTCCCCTCACCAAATCTAGATGATATACTGTTGAAAATCATTCTTTCAGAGTAATAGGTATAGAAAATTGCAGAGCATGAGGGTGGTTATGTGCTTAACCACATTTTGGGCTGATTTGCACCCAACTAAGGTAATATTTTGTCTAACTATCGTTGCATTTTACTACAAATTTGGCAAAATATTAGCTAACATAGGCAAAAAAGGTTCCCAAAGTTGGTCAGACACTTATTTATCCTCACATCTGGCAATTATTTTTACCCAGTTTATATTTTTACATTTTAGGTAGAGATAGAAAATTCAGGTCCAATACTTCAAGTCTGTTTTTCCCTTCCAAGAATAGCTATAGGTTAGAAAATGGTCATGCCCACCACCCTTACCAACCCTCTTCCCTTATGCCACTCTCTTCCTCCCCAGCCAACTCCTTTGAATGCTTGCCATTGGGACCCCAGCGGGAGAGAGAGATTCCTTGGATGGTGTTAGGATGTTTCATCAGTGCTTATCACTGTCTTGACAATGAAAGCAGGTGAAAATATTAAGCCTGTCCTACCAGTCACAATTCCTTCTCATATTAAAGAGGTTGAAAAGGAACCCCATATCGATATGCCATACAGATGATCAGGATATATACATGTAGATATTACTCATCACATTGTGTTATAATTATTGGAGATACTGATAATCAATTGATTCATCAAATGACTAATAAGATGTAAAAAGATATTTATCACATGTGGAAAGATCCTCGTAAGATAATAAGATGTGGAAAATTCTTAGGATGTAGATCGTCATAAGATATGGAAAGATCTTCATAAGATGTAGAAAGATCTTAATCAGATGTGGAAAAATCTTCATCATATGTAGAAAGATCTTCATCAGATGTAGCAAGATCTTCATCAGATATAGAGAGATCTTAATCAGATGTAGAATGATCCTTATCAGATGTGGAAATATCTTCAGCAAATGTGGAAATATATTCAGCAAATGTAGAAATACCTTCATGAGATATAGAAAGATTTTAATCAGATGTGGAAAGATTTTTGTCAGATGTAGAGAGATCTTCATCAGATGTAGAAAGATCTTTATCAGAGGTGGAAAGATCTTAATCAGATGTAGAAAGATCTTACCAGTTATAGAAAGATCTTTACAAGATGTAAAAAGATCTTCATAAGATGTGTAAATATTTTCATCAGATGTATGAAGATCTTAATCAGATGTGGAAATATCTTCATCAGATGTAGAAAGATCTTCATTAGATGTGTAAATATCTTAATCAGATGAAGAAAAACCTTACGAGGTGTAAAAAGATCTTCTTAAGAGGTGGTAAGATCTTCATCAGATGTAGAAAGATCTTACCAGATGTAGAAAGATCTTTATAAGATAGGGAAAGTACTTTATGAGTTGTGCAAAGAGTTTCCTACAATGTGAAAGTACCTTTGAAATGAGGAAAATCTTTATATGTTGAATATATTTATAAAATGTGGAAGTTCTTTAAAAGCTGTTGGAACATTTTCATGAGATTTTGAAAGATCTTTACAAGATGTGCAAAGAGTTTCATGCGATGTGGAAATTCCTGCTGAGATGAGGAAATATCTTCCTCAAATGTGGACATATCTTTATAATATGTAGAAAGACCTTTGAGAAAGGAAGCTAATTCCTGTTGCATTCCCAGGTCTTCTTGCACCTTTAGTTAGCTTAATTTATTCAACACTGTCTCCTGTAATACGTCAGAGCATCGTCTAGAGGTAGAATCCAAAGTTCACTAGCAGGAAAGGACCTATGCCGTTGAGGACAAACACAAAGTCTAACCTTTCAGAGAAGATGACAACATTTAAATTTATGCCATCTGAGACTTCATTTGCTTTGTCACTGTGGCTATGAATTCAAGATATAATGCTTATGCAATAATACACAGAACAATAGCTATGCTGCGACGTATGCTTGTTATTAAGATGGATCAATCTCTGAATTCTCTGAGGCCTAGGTGACATTTTGGCAGGTGAGACATGTTATTTGTCCCTAGTCCTCCTCTTCCTCTTTGTACCATCCTTAGACGTCTTCCGAAGCTATCAGAGAGAGGGCTAAATCTCAAGGGATACGAATATCTCACATGGCTACATTTTGTGCTAGAAAACATGGTGATTTTAAATTCCATGTACAGCATAAGCAAGCTCCATCTTATCACCTAGATCCCCTAGATTTTTTTGTTTGAAGTTTACACACGGCAAATTAAGCAAAATTGCAATTGACTACAATATTTTTTGCTGGTAAATTTGAATACTATTTAAAGAAAAGACTAACAATGTTTTTTAACAGCTAGCTGTGATCTTGTAACTGTCATATTTTTTGTTGTTGTAAATCCGGTCAGAATATAGAATTGGACTTCGAGGGAATGTTCATTTACAATGCCTACGTGATGAAGAGGATCATGCTATATTTCCCTTTTACGTGAAAAAAAGTTTACTTGTTTTTGAAACATTATCAGAGTTATATTGACAAAATAGTTATATAATGAAAACAAAAAGTAGGTAACCCCTAATCTGTAATCTAATTCACACTATTTGCTATATTTTAAATTTGTATAAAACAAAGTCTATTATACATGTACGTAACAAACTTGACAAAAAGTTTCTGTAAATTTGGAAAACTTGATTAAAACAGCTATTCAACCTGTATGACCTTATGTGGACTAGAATAACCCTGTCAGTCCAAATCCTGCTTCTCCTGACACCAACGGATGATGACATTGAAAAGTCTCTTCCTCTCACATGACATTCGCAACACACGACACCCCTCCAAATTGGCAGCAATAACAATACTTTACAAAATGACCTGATCATCTTCTCTAGCCTTACCAAAGTACTTTAATACCTTCCAAGCCATCCCTTTCACCCAAGTCTCAACACGATACGGTTACATCCCTTGACAAACATTTCATAACGTGATACGCCCTGCGTCCGTCAAGTCGACAGGAATCATATGATCGATCCCTTTGGGAGTCTCATCAGCAACATACATGTAGGTGAATTTTAGCCAGACGTTGACACAAGCCCTCCCTCTCATCGACAAAGTAACAACATGCTCAATTTAGAAGTTTACAAATAAGTTAATTGGTAAATTTTATTCATTTACCATACAAGAACAAAATTTGTTTATATTGAGAAAAGAGGATTTCCCATTTGATGATGAATCCTTTGATTTAGACTTAAGCAGCAAACCAATGTTTTTTATGCCAAAGAATCAATCAGTTTATTCCTTGGTGTATTTATACAATTCCATATGATGATTAAAGAATTATTTCAAAAGTCTTGTAACAAGAAGAAAATACCTGTTTTGAAATGATCACTGCCTTCATATTTCCATTAATGGATCTACAACACATGATCCCGGGATGACAATTCGTCTGGGCTAAATTTCTACACAAACCTACCTTTAACCGTGTACCAAATGTTATAGCTATTAAATCAAACCTAAAACTCAATTGCAACCTTAAAGATAAAGTTGAGTTCTGGTCATGAGATTGAATTGTGAAAGAAACTGTCTTAATTAAAGCAATTGGGAAAGGTTGATTATACAGCACATAAGAATTGGTGTATGCTGTTAAGTTTTGGAATCACCCCAAAATGGTAAGAAATTGACTCAATCCTGCTGAGAGTCAAATGCACTGCAAACAGAAATGTGTACATGGGACTACACACAAATATTTGGCGCGAACATTTCAGCTGTTACTTGTCATACTTTGAATGTGAGGGCATTTGAAGAGCAATCCTTTTTCAGAGGATATTTCTACTGTGATAATCTTCCATACTAACATAAAAAGAATGAGTAAGCTCACAAATTATTCTTTAACCTTTCCCAGAACTCAAGCTTCTCTTTAACCCTAACTCTACATTCTGGGCAAAATAAAACCCAGAGCAAATGTCACTCCAGCAAATGTCAGGTCACCCCTTTAAAACCCATGGTACATGTCATAGAGGAAAAGGTAGAGAAGAAAATTCAGTCAATTAGCTCATATATAGCATTTCCACGTGGATTTTAGTCCCTTTTTCTTTCCTTCCTGTCAGGATGTTATTCAGGTTTGATATATTTCACAACATGACGATTAATGTCCAGTTTATTACAACCACTCTTCCTGTGATGTATGCCACCGTGAAACAGATCCTGTTATTTGAAATAAGAAACAACAGCTATGTTATATCATCTGTTTAAAGCCAGAAGGGCGTTAAATCTGTGTATACGAGTCAACGCCCTTCTGGCTCCAAACAGATGATATGTATGACAATTAATGTTAAAAAGTGCTGGATCACTTTTCTTTGAATAGGTTTATTTTTCAAATTGAAAGCTAGAGAAACCATTCAAACACTATTTAACAGACTCAATAGTATTTCAAATGATCATTGCAACATTTTGATGACAGTTTGTTAAAATGAATAATTAGACTGCTTTACTGAAGTGAAATGGGATCGTAACATTTTTTATAGCCATTCAGGTTGATAAATGTAGGTATTGTAAAAATGATGAATTTTAAAGTATTTTTTTTTAATTGATGGTTCTAATGTATTAGTGGTTAAATTTGCATTAATGGTACTACTCTATAGCCATTTCAATATTGTTTGGTGAAAGTGAGGAGGGGGTCAACTCTGTAGTGTTATGTCAGTTAAAGCCTTTCTGCCTCTCAGAAGATGATGGGTTATCATTGTTTTTATCCAGTTTGATTTGAAAAATGGAGATATAATGAACATAGAATCATGGACAATGAAAAACATTTTGGGTTGATTTTACCACATTGCCCATTAACCCCCAATCCCTTCTGCATCTTATAAATTATTAGTGAAATGGCATGTGAAATATTTCCTCTACGGAACAAGCATTGCTTGTCCCTCCCAGCCAGACACTGGGTTCTGGCCCATTGCCATTCAATTATCTTCAAGTGGGATGATATCCGCTGTTTGAAATTTGTTCCAGTTTTGTTGGAAATTGCTACAAATGTATGACTAAAATGTTTTGGCTGCTTTATTAAGGCACTATGCAAGGCAGAATAGGGGAAAGTGTGAGTAAATGAGTTCAAGTTAACTTGAGCGATCTGGTCATTGCTCCCTTATTATGTAATTGCTCCCTAGACAGCCACCTGTCTGTCTCCCTTTCTCTCTCTTTGATCATTATAATGGATTCTAACGAAGTTTCTAACGAAAGTTTTTTTCACCTTTTTTCTCTATTTCTCATCCCCACTCAATTCTTTCCTTGACCCACTTTCTTTGTATCTTTTCCACTCTCCTTATATCTTTCCTTTGATTTTGCTTCTCTGTCTTTCTCCCTTGCTCTCTCTTGCTCTCTCTTGCTCTCTCTTGCTCTCTCTTCCTCTCTCTTCCTCTCTCTCTCTCTCTCCTTCCACCCCCTCTCTCCCTCACTTCCTCCCTCCCTCCCTCTAGCTTTCACTCCCTATTTCTTAACTCTTTGAGTGTGAATTTATTGACAATATGCCAGCATAGGCACATGCATCACTGTCCAGATAGTATGACCCCCCCCCAAAAAAAAAAAAAAGATATATAAATAATAGCAAAAATTATAATACTAAGATAATAATACTGCTAATCAAAAAATATAACACTCATTTACATGTAAAATTGCTGACATTAAATTATTTCATTTAATTTCCCAAACTTTATCAAACTTGAACTACAGAAATTTTGTTAACCCGGTAGAATATTCAGGTAATCAGGTTAACACAAGAATTTTTTCTTTTTTTTTAATTTTTTTATTTATTATGATTTTGATCCTGGTTTACCAAACTTTTTCTGTGTTTTGCCATATTGGTGGGTACATTCATACCATCCCAAGCTGTACCACCTAAAGAGAAGTGTTAGAGAGATGATGTTATATCCATTCCATGTGGTTTTTCAATGCATACAAAGCCAAGTATTGTCATGCTGGTATCTGAAGGGTTAACAAGACAGGGACAAGTAGCCATAGAGAGTTGGCAGTAGACTTCTTGACACCGTCGATGAAGAACTGATGAGGAGAGAGGAAATTAGAAGGGATGGGCAAAGGGGTTGTGTTTGACAGTATGTCTGTTAAGGTGTGGTCATTCTAAAAATGACTGACTTCTAATACCCATAGCAATTCCTTGCCATTCTTGGCAAATGGTACTCAGCCTGTGCATGCTACCAATTACAAACTGAAAAAGGCTAAGGCAGAAGCATTTCATTGCATGTTATATATTAGCCTTGGACTTTGTGCCTTTTTATTAATTATTGCAAGTACATACCAATATTTCATTTTATTTTCTACAACTCTTTTACCAAAGTAGAAGCGATAACAAAGGGATATGTAGACATAAACTCAAAGACTTTCAAGAAATCAACTTAAGGGCAATTTTGATACCCTGGAAATTGTGTTCAGATTATACAAATATATCATTGTAATGTTCACACATTTCAATAGGTGATAAAGGAGCGTATTGAAATTGCCTTATGTTGATTTTTTTTTTAGTCTGTGTTTTTGTAAGAAGTGGTCAATGGAAAATCTGTTTGACAAAAATACTTTATCAGTTGGCATTCCTTGGTCATATACTCAAGGCATCATAGTGCACAGTCACCAACAATATAGACATAGACGAGCACACAGTTCTGGTATTCTCGCGTGTGGAACAAGTAGATCTTCATGAAGTTTAATACTTTTACTATTTAGTTCAATGATTTTTATCTCACTTACGTTTTAAGACCAATCCAATGTAGATGTGGAAGATTTTAACTGTTTTATCTTTTTATTGTGAGACTTTATTTCTTAAAGGGAAATCCAACCTTAATAGCAAGTTGCTTTGAAAGAAAGAGGAAAAATCATAGAAGCAGATTGGTGAAAGTTTGAACGAAATCGGACAAGCAATAAGAAAGTTAAGAATTTTTAAAAGTTGTAATCACTATGCATATGGGAATTTCAAATTGGCTGAATAGGTAATGTCACTGTGATGTAGCTGTGGACAACTCCCCCATTCGCTCTAACACACAAAATGACTAAAATGTCACTTTTTTTCAAAATGCATTACTCGGTAGGATCTTTTCGTTCATGAGGACCTATAACAATATGCTATCTCCAAGATATTTTGAGTACTGCCCCGAGGGTAAAAGCGCCTCGAAGAAAACCGCAAATTAATGATATTTTTGTGTACGACAAATGGGAGAGTTGTCCACAAAAATGTCACAATTGACTCACCAAATTGCCAATTTGGGATTCGCATAGATGCAGTGATCTCATTTTTCAAACATCCATAACTTTCTTAGTCCTTGTCCGATTTCTTTTAAACTTTCACCATCCTGTTTTTCTTAATTTTCTGCTTTCACACAAATCATCTTATTACCAAGGTTGGATTGCCCTTTAATGGAGTAATGCAGTGGCAATTGGGTTGTATAACTGTGCAAGTCTGTATACATTTCTTACAACAAAATTTCTTGAAATCTGAAGAAAAATGTGAATTTATGCTCTACGATCTGCAGACTTGTCACCTCAGCCAGCAAACGATGTCATGCTAATAATAAAGCTTGCGTGATGAGGATAGACCCTTTTTTGTTTATCAATGAAGATGGGGGAAATTTGTTAATTCTAGGTGGAAGGAAGCAAGACTTTGATAACTACCTCAATGCTACTCCTGTGGTCTAGCAAGGGAATTTGTCCCTCAAGTCCCAGACTTTATGACTTTTACTCTGATCGTGTGTCTGTTGCAGCTGCACCTCTTTTCAGTTGGGCCATATATTCTTTTAAAACTTGAACTTATAGTTCTACTGATTATAAGGAAAAAATGATTCTATGTTAAAGTATAGAGCTTATGCCCTTCTGGCTCCAAATGGACAATATAGTGGGAGATGGAGACAGGAAGGATTAATAAGGGAGACAGAGAAGTTTGATTTTTAATTTCATTGGAACTCCGTATTAAGAAACAATAGCTTAAATTCTTTCTTTTCTAGATATGACCATACATTAATTTTTTTAATAGAATATACATTACTGTGATAAGTATATAGTTACGCTGCATGCCTGTTACAAACCAATGCATGGCATCCCTTTGGAAATAAGCTAGTTGTCAACTTTCATGTGATAAGGTATATATTTTCATTTCCATTGTTGTACATTTCTCATGCTTTAAATCTATCTTTACTTGATGAATACAATAATACCAAATCAAATAAATCAAGGTAGCCTACAGTAACCTCTTGATAAAGTGTTCTAATTCTGGCCATTCTTCACCTGTCAAAACATCCTTCGTACTTTAGACCAGGCTCTGGAACAAACGTTTTAAATTATACATGACGTAGCAGACAAGAAATTGAATGATTGGTATGAATTCTTCTTAATTTCACAATTTCCTCTCCAATTTCGTAAGACACCCAAATCTCCAAAGGATGCATCATTTGAAATAGGATAGCTGAAGAAATAATAAGGACCAGACTTTTTTGGGGTGAAAGAAATAATCTTTTATTATATATATTTTATTTATATTCAGGTTAGATTTTTCTTTTCAATAAGCCAGTTTGTCATTACAATTTGTGCATCTGCAGATAAAGGTCAATTATATAATTGACCTTTATACGCTTTCATAGTGTGCGTACCATGATGCGCGCACCGGTATAATTTGAGTTGTTTGACAGGCAGCGCGTCCACCAAAACAGATCCATGTGTGCTTACAAATTGGGGTCATTTCAGGGTCATTTCTACCATGTACTAATTACAAACTGGCTTATTTTCAACTTGATGAGAATATTACTTCATAGAGATATATTGCTATCTGCAGTAAATAGCCCATTTACTCAGATTATCCTCAAAAAGGGAGTTTGTAGTTGAATAGTTTATCGAGATATTTCAAACCTCTTGGATACAATTTGATTTATAGTATAACACACAGTTTCCATAGACTGCAGGTGGAGTTATCTCATGTTTCAAATTGAATAGATTAATGTCAGGAGGATGTGAGTTACCTGTTTCTTATAAGTTTACCCATTCTTTACCACACTGGGTTTACCAACAGTCAAGGTAAATAAACTTCAAAATGAGTCAGGCTTTGTTTAATTGTTGGTTTCCATTGAGAAAGGACTTTAGAATGCATGTACCCATTTTACTGTCTATGTTAATTAAAGGACAACCTATTCTTAGCCCCAATATCAAGCTCATCATTGGAAATGTTGGATGGCATTTGCCATTCATAACATGGAAGGGGTTAAGAGTTTTTTCAAGATGTAACAAAAAGTTCAAACAAGGAAGAAATCATCATTAGCAGAATTGAAAGCAATGCATTTTTCCAAAGGGCAAGTCACCACACTCTTCTCTTTCCATTTCTTGTTGGCACTGTGCCAGGAGCGTAGACGGCTATCATCATCTCCCATCTCTTGTGTCTTGTGCAGAATCTTCAAGAAGACAAATCCCTCTCATCCTCCTCATCCTCTATCCCTATCCCCCCTGTCATCGTCCACCATCTTCAACCCACAACGATCTGCCTTGAGGATTATATACAAGTTGATCGTTGGCACCCCTGATCAAGCTGATAGACCCTAGCCAAAGAATACACAATGAAAGTGATTATTCAGTATCCATGACTTTTCAATGTTTTAATTGCTATATCCACTTGCGTGTATCTATTCTGTGCAGGGACTTAAGTTGATTTGTTAGTTTGGATAAGGCATGTTGTTGGTTTGTTTGATGCAGCATGTATACAAAATACTTATAAGTTTAAACTTTTTGTGAATGTTTTATGAAGTAATGACTTGAAATATTCCAGTTGAATATTATATTTTTTTATTACAATAAGGAAGAAACTTTTTTTTTTTTCTGAGAAAAAATAATGCAAATATACCTTAGATATATTGTTTATCATGTCACATTTTTAAATTATTTTTTTCCCCCTCTCCATTTTGTTTCTCTTTTTCTTTCACTTCTTCACTCTCCAATATCTCCTCTCCACCATTGTATCTCTCCCGCTCCATCACCTTCTCTTTCTTTCTCTCTTTCTCTCTCTTATCTCTCTCTCTCTCTCACACACACTCTCTTTCAACTCTCCTGTTTATGTTTCATTCACCGTGGATGTCAATACAGGTAAGATATATTTGTATTTTTATTTACCTATAATCCATAAAAGAAAAAAAAAACTTGTATTTTTTTCTTTCAATGTTGATTTGATGCAACTTATCTCTTGCACTTTTGTCAAGATTGCCTATATGATTCACTTTTGGTATCATTCTCAGTCAAATGCATCAGTACCAGTACACCAAAATTCTTGTAAGATAAATAATTTTATATAATATAATAGTTCTTTTATTTACAAAAGCATAGAATCTGACACAAGAAAAGAGAAACATATATTTACAAAAATATATGCCCACATGTTGAATATCAATCATAGTCTAGTCAAAATCAAGCCTTGAATTAAAAAATACAATGGCTGTTGAAATGTGAAATGATTATAAATGTCATGATTATTATTAACACTCAAATGTTTTCACCAAACTTCAGATGAAAAGTCCTACAAACCAGTATTAGAACTTAACACATGTCATCAAACTGATGGTTAGTTTTGGGTTTATACATTATTTCATCATAATTTTCAATAAATAAAATACTTTTCTATAACATGAATGGATAAGAGTAAATATCTGAATAATGCAATGTGATATATATGTCACTTGGCATTTCTCTTGCATTAAGTCTGTAATAAGATTCCTTGTGAATAATTTACATATAAATGAAACCCAGCATCACAGAGCTGATTTAGCAAGTTTTAATCTAAGCATATACAATTAATCAAGAAAAGGACACACAGTCATGGTTTACTTGTCTGGAAAATCAAATTGACAATATAGAAGTAAAATCATCTGAACAGCGTATCAACAAGATTTCATTCTCAGATGTGAACAGTCCGTCTGTCAGTGCATGACAGCGCACTTCTAACCCAAAGCCTCTACTGTTCCCACTTGGATTAAAAATGTTATAGATCCTGTCGAATTTTTTTTTTCTCTCTCTCTCTCTGAAAGTTGACCATAGCCAGGTAGTCTGGTAGGAGCTTTTGTCAAATCATTATTCAACTCATTACCTTAAACTTCACAAAAAAGGTCCTGTGCCCCCTCCCCTCCTGTTCCTCTCCCCTTTACCTATTCTCCGTACAACAGGTGATGACAAATAAGTCGTCAAGTCTCTCAAAGTCTCTCCACAAAGTACAAAGTCATTCTGATTCCAAAGAAGAGATGTATCCTTCGATAATAATTTGTGTAATCCCCTTTATCCCACAGTCTACACCTGTGCATTTTACACTTGAAGCACTTAATCTTGTATATATTGCTTTGGAACAGGTGAATTCTAATGAAGTCATAAATATATATTTTAGTTTGCTGTCTGGATAGGTGTAGATCTCTTCCACGTTTGCATTTTTTACCCTTCTGTTCTTCGCTGCACAAAAACAATAATTTGTGACTGAAGAATAGCATGCATAAAATAGTTAAATTGCTTCTTTAAACCATCACTGAAAGGAAATCAAACCAGTTTAGGTTTGAAGAATGCTGTAATGATCATGCTTATAGTATCATCAGGTTTGAATATGCTTCCAATTTAAAGAAAATCCAGTTTTACAAAATGGTTTTGTCTGGATAACCATGATAAACAATTCATACCATGATGCTGAAATGTTGGCCATGATAATGCATAATATTGTATATATCGTTTTAAATGACTGTGATATGATTAAAACAACACAACATGGATATTTAGTTCCTCTTGACAATCATTCTCTTGAGCCTGAGTATTCAGGTGTTTGAGGAAGTGTTTGGTTCCATTTTGTCCAGGAGATGGAAGCAATCTGACATTCTTGATTATTACTGTTCATCACAGGATGCAATTGATTAGAAGAATTACTCTCTAATTTCCTCGCTTTGGCGAGACGGCCCTCATTACTGAATCTCAAGATAGAGAGAGCCGTGAAATGGCAAATAATTAACAGCCCGATGTTTGGGATGAAAGGATTTCGGGGTAAGCCGTTGTTTCCATATTAAGGGCGGTTCTTCTGTCCGCTTTTGGGATCCACTGCCACACCTCTGTCATTTTGAGAGTACATGCTGCAGTGCAAAAATACTGTTCTATGTTATTTATAGAGCCATGTGGTAGTTGATATGCCAGATTACCACAGACCTTCAGTGATAGTGATGTTTTACTTAGTATATATAAATGGCACCATCATGTTTAAAAGTAAAGTCACAAAAATTCAATCTGTTAAATAAGTCCTATATGAGATTTTTAAAGATTTCTTTATTCATTACATTATTATTATAATGTTACTCGCGATTTTCGTGTATTAATAGATCAGCTTATTTAATCTGCATTTTACAGTGAAAATCTGTATCAGTATAACATATACACGTAGGTGGTAAAATGTCATAATTAACCCCCAGGAGATGATTTCATTTTCCATTTTACAGGCATTTCCAATGAGTTTCATTCTGAGTTATCTCTGGCTTAGCAGTCATTGGGTTAATCTTTAGTTACGCTAACACCTCTCTGCTAGTGACAGAAAAGAGTGACATGGTACAATGTTTTCAGAGGGGTTGATAGGAATTGATGATTTAGTCATTTCTCTGTCTACCAAAAGAATACAGCCAATACTGTGTATTTTCCACATGGGCCCTGTACTTGTATTAGTCATAGAAAAGGATACTCCATTTACATAATTCTATCTTTATCAAAACCGTGCAGAGTTAGCAGCACATTGACGTAGAAAGTTTCAGAAATCAGAGATTCCTATCTAGAAGATATCCTCCCCCATTTTCCTCTAAATACATCTTGGAATAGTTCAGAAACAGAAAGATGTTATAGCTGGAAAGCATTTCAGGAACAGAAGGACGTTGAACAAGGAAAAGGGTTTGGTTCAAGATTTTAGCTGAAGAAAGGAGGGGGACACCCTAATAGTTTGATGAAAGAGGCAAAAACAATAATCAAACAGTGCTGCCAAAATTAGGGCAGAGAGGCATTTTTTTCTTTCTTTTTCCAGAGTATATATTTCAATAAATAATTGGATCAGTATTTACAGTGGATGACTCAGCCTCACAGGAGAATAAGGAGTTGAGATTTAGCCCGACCTCCCTCGAGGGATAGGGGAAGGAATCTAAGTTTGGATCTATGTCAGGAATGATGCTGCAAGCTAACAGAACCAAGCAGGAAATATACAGTTGACAGATCTTCCAACTCGAAGCTCACATGGAGCAACAGAAGAGAAGGAAAGCCCATGGATGAGAAGGGATTGGCTGATATTACAGCTTGTTCATACATTGGCCCTGTCAAAAAAATATATAAGAAGCTGTGTAGTACATATATGCAGCAGTGCCGTTCTTGTACCATGAAAGAAGTGTCCATGTTACCACAGGGTATCTGATGGATCACCATGTCAGTGGGAACACTTCCCTAACGGATCTTCTTATGTAAATGGTGGTTGTCGATGGTGGGTATAAGATGAATCCCCAGGTAAGTGATGCCATCACAGATTTAGAAACTAGCCGAGAGAGTTTGTAAAGTCAAGTGGAAGAGGGAAAGGAATAAGTCTAGCTTAATTGATAGTTCTATTTTAAGACCAATATGCCAAAAGGGGTCTAATAACTCCTAACCAAATCCTGTTGCTATTTCCAGAGGCAAGCAAGCATTGGTGTCATGCTGCAGAGAGGATGGAACTAAATGAAAAGGATTTTTCCCAGTAAGTCCAGGGAAGTTTAGTACCACATAGTATAACTTGCAGTTAACATGAAAGTTCATGCAAAGTCCATAATACAAACTCACTACTATCATGCCTATATTTTGTACACATTTTGTTTGATAAACCATCCATGCTCTTGGGATATGTGTGTTTGACATTCATATCAAGTTGCAACCATACATGCAGAATGGGAGTGGGAATCGATCCTTGAAAGTATTTATACGTCTTTGGAAAGTAAATCTAACTTTTAACACTGATTATGCTATGGTGTTCATTGTTTTTACGAAATGGAAATGCAGTATGAATCAAATATCCAAAGTGTGTTTGCCATCAAAATCACTATCAGTGTATTATAATGTATATAATGCATGGTCATTGACAAAAGTATAGGCCGTTAGGGTCTGCTATCAACAAGAATATATAAAGGATATTGAAATGGATGCTGGCTTAATGGTGACTCGACTGTTTTTCAGAGGACAAATTGTTGCCTTGGCGCAAAACCAACAAAATAACCAGAGATTTCATGATGAATAAATGCCCTCTTGATACTTCCCTCTAAAACAGAGATTAACAAAAACATATAATTCCTTTAAATTCAGCAGATTTAGTTTCCTGATAAGCTTTTTAGATTTGACTCCTTACAGCCTCAGAAGCACAGACAAACAGCATGAAATATGTTATACTCTTATCATGCTTCATAAGTTTTGTCATTTATGACACATGACAAGTAGTCATTTTACCATTGACCTGGAACAAGTATTGACAAGTTGGATATCTTTCTCGGCCAAGCCAGATGATGAGCACGCAATAAATTCAGCCAAACTAGTTTGCTTCACATTTCTACTTAATGATTGAGAAGGAGGGCTCACATGGACATAGGAAGAATCGCTAAATGACAAATCTGCCGACAGACACGATGATGACACATGCTCGTCTTCGTGACCTCTGCTGACCTGGGATTGCATCTTGAACCCTTGGAAATGACACCTGTGAAACTGGGATGACCTTACTGCTCTCAGCTTCAAGCTAATTGCATCTTTCATGCAGGAATAAATTGGCATTGACATCAACGGCTAAAGATTCAAAATCACTCTAATTGTGGCAAAGATATAGTACAGGGATTTCAAGTAGTTTGGCATTAGAGACAGAACAATCATGTATACCATGAATCAAACTAAAATGGTACTTCAACACCAATATTTTCTTTCTTTAAAGCTCTTTCATGAGCTTGTTTCAGCTATAAAATATGAAGAGTAGATGTCTATATTGCAATCATTAAGTAAATTGGATGGTTGAAGGAGTGGATACTCAGTGCGCTGCATTTTTTTTTTTTTTTTGCATGATCACCAAAAAAAAAATGATTTAAAAGAAAAAGTCATTAATGTGGAACTCGCTTATCATCAGTTCAACATTAATGAATCCTAAATGAACATTTAGCACTTCAACAAATTTCGTAACACTGAAACAGAGGGTTATATAATTATGTAGGATAGGAAAAAGTAACACAACACATCATTTACACCTTGTTCAATAATAAATAATCTATTGATCATACATAATTTGATATAATACTTTGAATAATCCATATTTGAAAATTGCATACAACAGTTGGAAGTATATAAGTTCATTCATTTATGTTTATAATAAACCTCTTTTTATTTCAAGATGTACTTGCATTATAATACTGAAGAATAAAAAACAGTGTGAATTTTGTGATGTTATTTATCAACTTCAATATGCCAATTAACTTCCTCTTTCTCCTGAGAACTAAACATGTTTAAATTTTGTTGAAAGTTTCAGTTTTTCCCTATATCCATACATAATTGGTTGCTTAAAACATACATGATTCATAGCTTGAATAGTACATCTTATACTTCATAATAGACACATGATGCCAGATCACCCGTTTAAGTCTAGTTCCAAACCACTGAATATCTTTCATGTAGTTTCAAAGCAGTAGCTACCAGCTTTTAAAGGACTATGTGTCCGTGATCTTCTCAGGCACAGAATACACACTGTTGAAGAATTTCAACTTTCCTTAATTACTGGACTGGACTGAACACCACACAGTTACTAAGTTTTTATGAATTTCAGTACTTGACAAAGGGATCATGTCCACAGTAAAACCTGTGTTTCTTTAGTGACATCCTTTGATTTCAGTGGGGATAGACTTATGAGGGACAGTTCTTAAAGTATTTTACTAAACAGCTTATCCCTTTAGGCTGTAGTAGGTCTCATCAAGTGGACTCTTATACAGTTGTGTCTTACACCTGTAAACCATGGACGAGCATGAAGACCACTTCCTTCTTATTTAAAGTGGCACTAGACAAATTCCTTCATAAGTGCATCACTTGTTGTGCAGTCAAAGGCTGCCACATGGAGTAAGTGATATTGACTCTCCAGGTGGAAGTAGTAGAGCTCAAGGAGGTGTCTTCAAGTTCTTCTCCCACTGTGGTAATTTCTTCAAGAGAGAACAGTAGGAATATGCACAGTTGGGACAATTCATCATTGCTCTCCACTTGCCCTTCTCTGTAGCAATACACCACCAATTCCTTCCAAATTGCCTCTGCAATCCTCAAAGTCAGTTCTGAAGTGTCCAGTCAGGTACTTCTCTTAGTACAGTTATAAGAACACTGAACTGTCCGTTTTCCTCTTACAGTGTTTGAGCTCTCTCGTCTCCATCCAATTGCAAGTGCCGTCTGGATACCTGATACAACTGGAGTATTTTCCTTCACAGTCTGTGTTGTTTGTAAGGTATGGGTTGTAGGGGCACACATCTTTCTCCTTGGCCTCAGGGGGCCAGTACAGAGTTCCAGATTTGATCTGTATAGAGAGGAAAACCATACTTATGATAATGATAATGTAATATGCCAGATTTATATAGTGCATATGTATCTATGTACTGCAGCAAGAGAAAGCAAAAAGGCAAACAGAAGAATAGTATATGTATTCTTTAGAAACAGGCTGTATGGTGTTTATTCTCACATCCCTTACTGCAACTAACAACTAGTAATTAAAGGAGGCCTCCAAGTTCACTCATTCATTTCTGCAGTCATTCCTTAAGTTCTGATAGAGTCAGAATCGATCTTGATAGTATTCTTTGGTGGGGCAGTGTGTTTGTTTTTGTTTTTGTTTTGAAGTTGAAAAATTTATGTCCTGTTTACAATAGTCCATGGGGTAAACCTGTGTCTGGGTCAGTTTCCCCCCTCCCCACATGTATTTCTTTGCTCGCTAATTTGTGCTTATCTGTTCAAACATGTGTGTGTTGTCCTTTGTTGATACCCATGATGAGAAGCTGTCTGGATCAATGAAAAACCCTTGTCTACGCTATGACTAGACTTATTCTATTTTATCATATGTAAGTTTGACATATGCTATTGATGTTTTTGGTAGGGTTATGGCTCAGCAGGCAAATCCACCTTTCTATGTCCTCTGTTTTTAAGTTGTTGTTGTTGTTGTTGTTATTGTTTTTGGGAATGGATTTTGTAAAGGATGAGCCTTATTTAGACCCTAAACTACAATCTAAAATAGGCAACCTGTTGGTTGAAGTTGTTAATTGAAATTCCCTCCCAGGGGGGTACACAAGGTGCAAAACAACCCCTGCTGTATAAGACAATGCTTTGGTGGGTAAAGGTATGTACCCCTGAGGGGTGAAGATGATACAGTGTCCAAGCAGGAGACAAATCATCAAACTACAAGTTGTTTTAAATTCAGCCTACCAAGTGCCAACTCTACAATATAGTGAGTGATAGTTTAGAGAAATAACTGACCCCTGTACTTTAGTAATAGAGATTATCATAAAACATGTCTTAGTACTGTTGAGTGTAACACTTCAAATGAAATACAAAATGTTGGATGAAGCAAGATCATTTAAAACAAGGTTTTTGTTCAAGGATATCCCTCTCTCTGTATGTCTCTCTCTGTCTCTGTCTCTCTGTTTTTGTGTGTATGTGTGAACAAGCTGTTATTGACTGAATTTTATCTTGCATTGTCTTCTCATGGAGCTGGGAAGTATTTGATTATGGTGAACAAATATAATTGTCTCGAAGATGGTGTCACCATATCCTTGTTATCAACTTAAATGAACCCTTAAGTGATCCTAATCCCCTTCCCTGTATACAGACAGTCTAGAATCAGTCTGGCTGGACGAAGTGGACCTTCCTGTTTATGCTTTTCTATGCATTTTAATTGTTTAGTGTGATGACCGAGGGTCAGGTAGTTTTGAGCAAAGAATATCCTTCTCAAAACTGATGAAGAAAGCTGCTGACCGGGGTCATAGGATTGTAATCGTTTTGTAATCGGTAATCAGATTATGAAGTGGCAAGACGTCTTGTATTTTGTGAGGACAGTAAACATAAACATGTTTTCTAGACAACCAGCCCTGTGTAAATCAGATAGGATGTGTGACAGGAAGTGACCCACTGATCTTAAATCCCATTCTGACAACAAATATATCACTTTTATTTAATGTCATGTATCAACAATTTTTCTTATATTCATTCCACACTTTCTCAAAGTTTATCGATTTATTGATTCCTGATCTTTTTTTTTTTTCAATTCCAATGCCACAAAAAAAAAAAAAATCAAGGTTGCACATTTTGCTTGATTTTATGAGCTCAGGTAATACTCTTTGAAAAGGTAAGTAAGTGTATGATGTAAATATCCTTTCAACAATTTCTAAGTAAATTATTTTTGTTTACATTTTGTTTGGAAAAAAAAAATTCTTATTTCATACAAATATTGTTAAAACAGATCAAATCAAACCTGTTAAAATTTAATTGGGATACTCAATGCATCCAGATACCCAGACCTATTTTGCTATTTGAGGACGGTCTTTTCTCCCACCTTGTGAACTAAACTGATATCAGGAACAACGACACAAGACTGTTTAAAAAGAATTGATAGCAGGATCAATGATTCCAAAACAATTTTAAAAGATTCACTTGTCAGTCTGTACTGTCAGCAAACAAATGGAGGAATGCGAGACGAGACAAGGTACTTTTTGCCATTGTATCTATTGTATTGACACATTTCTGAAGCTTTAGATTTACCGATTGATAGAGGGTCTTTTTCTATTACTTCTAATGCTCCTTTTCACTGCAAACAAAAAGGTGACAAATTGTTTCTTTTATGCAGCTTAGTGTTGCTGATTTGTCACGCCTGGAACATGTAATCAAAGTTCCTTTTACAAATAAATTTAAAGGTTTATATATATATATATATATATATATATATATATATATGTGTGTGTGTGGGTAAGTATATTGTGGTGTACATTAGGGACTCGTGAGTTGATTATATTTGTCAAATGATTGGGGTTTTTTCTTTTCTTCAGTTGGTTTGTAAATGGATGGGCTTTGGAAAATATGTCAAAAATGCTGTTCAGTAAATTCGCAAACTCATTTTTTGATAAAATGATTTGGTGCTTCACTGTTTCTATATATATTACTCATGAAATTGTTACGCATATTTGGGTTATGCTAGAATTTGAAACAACCCCCAATTTTTTTTTCAGTTGATTATACAAAAAGCTGTTAAATTGACTTCTATTCCGTTACTAAATCACTTTGGAAATAACTCTGATCTTAAAAATCTTCAAACTGTATTTCCAATTATGAATTTATATTTGTAATACTGATAAATCAATACACTTTAGTAAAATTTATTTATACCACTTTTCATTTTTTTTTTTTTTAGACAAATGCAAACAGTTGCTCACCTTCTAGATTTGACTATAAACAAGCTTTTGACAAAAAGTTATTTGGGGTGAATGAATTACCATGCATGTTTCAGTGACATACATGACAATTGGTATAGTTGCCCATGTTTAATTACTGGTCACAATTGTATGTAAGGGATAAGAAAATCATGTCAGGGATTAACAAGGTATTTTTTTCTGTGTGAAATAAAAACCTCAAGTCATTCTGTTCCCGTCCTAACCTTCCACACGTCCAAATCAATTTCGAGTCAGGTCTCATCAGGAACTGGAAAGTATATCATGACACTATTTGGGTCCTCATGTTTCCTCACAAATAGAGATTAGGTCAAGAATATCTTCATAAATGCAGATCTGTATGTCCTCACATTCCTCTGCTAAAGTTATCAATGCTATTTATGTTATTGCTATTTATGTTATTAATAGTTTATGTGATGCTGCAGAAATTAGAAATGTAAATATAGAAAATGCAAGTTTTTTTTTCTATTTTCGGAGGGCGTGGGGGGGGGGGGGCTAGAATTTTACAGATATCTGGTATATACCAAGATATTTTAGATATTTCTTCCCCTCTTTCATCCAGTAGAATTATTATCTTCATGCAACATGATTTAATCCCAGATTTTTGCTTATTTTTTTTTTTAAATATGGTGTTTTGCAATTCATTATTCTTGTGAAATTAAAAGTAAGTGTGAATGTGATGATAGCTTTTCACATATATTGTTGGGATCACTTGTATGTGACAGGGGCTTTAGGTACCGGTATACAGCTTTGTCTTGTTGGATACCAACTCATGCTTTATTCTCAGAGATTCATCTGTCTGTGCCCAACTTACCCTGCAGACATCACAGTATTTCTTGTAGGTATGCCTCAATCCTCTTCTCTGATCCTTGGTCAGTTTGGACTTCTCAACTACCCAGTCACACAGGTCTATGAAGATTTCTCCTTCCACAAAATAACCTGAATAAAGAGAGAGAGAGAGAGAGAGATGAAGTCCATTGTAATCAAATTCATTTTAATAAATTGATGATTATAGGGGGTCATGACACAAGTTGACTCTTATTTCACCCTTGTACAGGAGTTGACTTGATATCTTTAATAGTTAAGGGTGACACTTTGGAAGATGGGGATGCCCAGGTGACTAGCAAACAACTTCCTTAGATTGTAAACAACTTAATTGTTATTGCTTCAATATAAACAAGAAACACACCAGTCAACTACCTTTACCCCCTCCCTAGCCCAAGTATGCATCCCTTTCTGCTTGGACCAGTATGAGTTACCACAGAACACAAGAGTCCCCTCCTAGGGTGTGGTGATGTACCCCTCTTAACCCCCTACCCCCTATGCTATGGCCCCTATAGTGCCTGTGGTTTGAAGACCTGTACGTTGCCCAAGTACCCCTGAATCTCTTTCTACATCAACTGCAAGACTTGTCAGAATCTTGATAGCTTGACTATCCATGGACAATTTGATGACAGAGCAAAGGTAGTGACCATTCAATAACAAAGTTCTTATAGTGCACCTACAGATAGATCCAAGTTGCCTGTGTGTATTGTGCCACAAATCTTTGACATAGTCCCACATTTCCTTGATAAGAGAGAAATAAATGGAGAGTGTAATCAACTATACAAATACTTTAACTGCATATTTAATGTTTTATCTTACAATCATTGCACACATCAAGAGCACAGGTGACTCCTAATATGAATGATGTCACATTGAAATGTCAAGAAGGATGTGTGAAGTATGGGAGTGAACAAAGGTCTGTTTGTGATTTCAAAAAAAAAAAAAAATGCTGTGAAACCTTAAAAGAAACATTCTGTTCCTTCAAAGTCAAAGCTATTTCGGGGCCTTTTTGTTTGTATTTTGTGGCATAATTGGCATTTCAGTGGCCCTTCCCAAGACCAACCTGCTACTACCATTGTGTCAACACATTGCCTTGCATGATCAAAGCTGCAGAGTTATCACAATATTGATAATTCTTTTCTACACCTGAGAAACGCCTCCTCTTTTTCGCTCTTTTCACCCCATTTCATGACTAGCGGATGTTTGGGATCTTGAGTGACATGTTGGAACATTTGGTGGAAGTAATAAGGAAATTCATGATGTGCAGCAAGGTTTATTGTGAATCAATCATACAGTTCCTCCTGTTGGAATGTACTCCAGAGATACATAAATGTATCAAAATATTGATTATTCCATAATGTACCAAAATACTTCTTTTCCTTTTTTCACACCATTTGAAGACCAGCTATGAGATACACTTTGGGAAGTTGAGTAATACGTCATAAAATAGTTTTGAAATTTACCATGAATCAATTGTGGAAGTCTTTGTTGGAATGCATTCCATTATAATGGTGCACCTTTAAGGTTTATTGTATCTATTTTGCAATCGTACTCTTCTGCTTTGCTATTTGCATGTTCTTTTTAAGAATTCTGCACAGTCATGTTTGTAAATTAAAATATGTCATAAATGTAGTTACAGTGTGTGGGAAGTACTCACAAAATTCACAGAGGGACCATATGACCATTAATTTAGAGGGTGTGTATGACAATGACTTTGAGATACAATCTATTATTAGATGCCCACTCAATGGGTTAACTCCACGCATCATCCAGAAGGCATAAGGCAAGATATAGATGACAGTACAGGAAGTATTGGTTCGACTGTATTAAGAACAATGGCAGGTCCTTAATGACTGGCAACAGCTGACTCTTTATACCTTCACATTCCAGAGATGCCATTGAATGTCAGGTTAAGTTCATTTCTTGGATCCTCAGTTCTTCCTCCATGATGGCTAGTGTCTTGTATAGATGTCCTTTCTGTTATGTATATGATATTTCATGTTTAGTGACCCGATATTTGCTCTGGCGACATTTGCTCTTTGCGTTGTTTCGCCGAAGATATAGAGTTAGGATTGGCTTTGTGATTGAATTTTAGGTGTAGGGTTAGGTATAGTGTTTGGTCCAGGGTTGAAGTTGGGATTGACTGGGGAGCTTTTTTTTTTTTTTAATGTTTTATTGAATTTGTTGCTGGATCATGCATTGTAGGACCACTGTAAATAATATGTGTATGTCTTCATAATATTTTCTAGATATTTGTGTTCATTCTTTTATTGCTCCCCTGTTTTTCTCTCTGTATGATTATGGTGTAACTGTTATTAATATTATTTTAATGACATTGAAATATAATATGAAAGAAAGCTTATCTGATGAGTTCTTCAATGATAAGGATTGAAAAAACTGAGTTCAAACTTCCTTGGGTTTTTATCCTGGATGACATAGTAGATTAACTTCTTGTTAGTGTCATCTAAGATTGCAAAGAATGTTCTTGTCAATTAAGTTGTGAAACAGGCAGGATTCTAATCTCTTTCCAAAAGATTTCTTAAAAGAGACACTGCACAATGAGTTGTTTGGAAAATTCTAAGACATGTACTAGTACAAGAAGGAAATATTTTTTTAAAGAGGTTATAACGTTTGGTGCTGGAAAGACTTCAAGAAATTGGATAGTTTTGTCTTCTATAATGTAGCATTGTGTTTTCATGGTCTTGATGAACTGCTACAGTCTGCTACATGTATTACAGGAACAATTTCTTGGAACTTATCTGAAACCTCTGATAGCACAAGACAGTCTTCCGTAATATCCGTTTCATTCTTGATATTAATTTGTAATTCATGTTTTCTTGAATGGAGGCTTAGATTAGATCCTAATTTGAGGTGTAGGCCTACATAAACTAGTCTAGGTTCACCTGCGCTGCAACATTCCATGTTCTGATTACATAATTGAACGGAAGCGGTACAAGTGAATGAAGTCTATAAATAGGTTGGCTTATCCTACCACAACTCATTAGTGAAGTCCTATCAATTGGATCGCCCTTAAAGGTTTCATTAGAACATCATTGCTCTCTTTCAGCTACCTTCAAGTAATAATTTGTTAAAAGCTAGCATGAACTGAATGAAAACCTTGAATATTTAAAATCTTGCTCACAATTCTGTCATATGAAGAACTATACAAAACAGAACTTTTACATGTGTGTGCATATGTGTCTTCATCACTTCATCACTTCACAATATTTGTAAGTGGAACACTTGATTAGTAAAATACCTATGAACAAAATCATGTATAGAGAATAATGATATGATATGATAATTTGGTGCACAATGAATAGCCACAAGTGTAAACCTTCAGAGGGTCTTTTTTTCAGTTTCATTTTTGTATCACTTTCATTTTCAAAAGTTTCACCCCTGAATATTATAAATTTTATCATTAAGGACCACTACTTAACATAAAGGCAACGATCATCGCCCACTATCATATCGTCTGTTGAGAGCCAGAAGGGCGCTAACTCTGTGTTATGGTACATGAGTTAACGCCCTTCTGGCTCCAAACAGACGATATGTATTCTCCGAAAACAGAAATTCATATGTGAGCATAAATATATATATATAGTTTTTTTTTCTCTCTCTCTCTTATTTAAGAAGTTCACATGCCTCCTGTTTCAAGCAGAGTCATCATCAAGTAGGTTGTTTACAAGGAAAATAATCAAATGTGCTACTGGGTGGAGACTTTCTGGCAAATTTTCACAGGGTTCATTTCTCCATTTGACACCTCCGCCCACTCCCAAATGCAAGGTTGAAAAGTGAAGAGGCAAACAAGACATATTACTTCAAATGTGCATGCTCATATCATAGGTATAGTTCAATGGTTCATATCCTATTTGTTTCAACATAGTTCAATTGTATCCTTGAAATTATTTTACTGAGGTGATATTGCTGATTTCCAGGGGAGCGTTTCATGAAAGGAAGTCGTCGGATATTTTATCCGACAACTGTTATAAGCTACTGAAATCCTTGCATCTGATTGACTGAGAGCAAATTTGTCGGATAAAATATCTGACAAGTCCTTTCATGAAACGCCCCCCAGGAGTGGCTTGCATTTGACAAGGTGAAAATAAGAACTGTCACAAAATTTTTTGCTCCAAAGAGAGCAAGATATAATTGTTTTTGTTGTTGCTTCTCAATCTGAAAATGAAAGAAGATCCATAAGTAAGAGAAGAAGTGAATTACTTTCTAAATGGGGAAATCCTATGTAGGCCCCAGGGTCCTTGTGTGAATACTTACCGAGAAGTATTTTTATCATCATGTGTTTACATGATGGTTTGTTTGTATGTCCTAGTGAGTGGACTCTCACACCTTTCAAGGAACAAAGTGAGTTCTTGGATAGTGGCCAACAAAAAGACAAAATTGAAAATACATGCTCAATTGCATGTGTGTGTATATATATATACCTAGATTCAACTAAAAGGCAAATTTTTAAAATTTTTATTGTATATACGTATATCAGCGCGAAATGACGTTATAGAAGATTAATGGATTCAAAATGTTAGTATATGTTTAGAATTAATTTGATTCAATTTGCATTTATGGCAAAAAGAATCGTATAATAACTACCTTTTGTGTGAGATAAGGTATTTTTAGTAAATCCCCAAACTATCGATATAATCAAGAAAACCAGACATCGCCCTAAGTCCAACTTAGGACGTTAGATACCCAAGAGTTATACATATATAGATTTTCCACGTTATATTATACGAAAATGAGTTCTCCCTACCGAACAAAATTTTGTAGTAATATAAGTAATTTGGCGCCCTCTACGTTTATATCGATAGAATGCCTCCTACCCCTACGGAAATGGGGAAAAAACAGTGCCAAAAACAGTGCCGAAAACGTTAAGGCGAATCGAAAAAATTCGACTTAACGTCAACTTCCCCCTTCCGTTGAATATTTCGCCAAAAAAATTGCCTTAAGTAGGAATTATGTATATATATATATATATATATATATATATACTTACACAAAAACATATATATAGTTGATATGTTACTTCTAAAATGAGTTGTTATTGAGTACTTGCTATTTCTTTAAGACACTGCAAGGAGGTATATTTTTAGAGTAAACCATCTTTCTTTCCCCATGCGAAATCATTGCATTCACCCTTGCTAGATCGTAAACAATTTAGTAGTGATATATTTTTGTCCAACTTCCCTTTCACACTACTTTCACCCTAAGAGCAATTGTAATTAAGCACATCAATTGAAAGTAGGACACAAATGAATAAGTATTATTAGTTTCCAAACACTTTACCTCCTATGTCCCCACCCCTATCAAGGAGAACAAATAACAAGTATGACAATTAAGCCCCATGAAATGTATACACTTGTTCAGGGTTTGGGTAAATACTATTTGGAATGAATTTAGATTGACATGGTACACCGCTCCCAAGGATGTCAAATACAGTACATTCTTAAAAGACACTCTCTGTTTGCTCCAGATATTTTTAATTCCCTTCTGATGGCTGTCAGATTTGTGCCAAATGGTCTCCAGAGAGAAATCAGTAAACATGAAATTGGGAACACTGTATTATGATAATGAATCAACCAGTGCCATTTACTAAATTGCATACAAGAATTTTTTTTTTTTTTTGTATTTAAGTTTTTATTAAACAGTCTTAAGGTCAAATTAGTATATTTACAATCATTCAAATTGAAAGGTACATAATACAGACAATTACAAAATTTCCAAAAGATTAACATGATGGGGGGGGGGGGAAGTGGAAGAAATAAAATATGTTACTAAAAATAATCTGTACGAATACAAACGTAAAACATGAACTGGGGTTCGTGAAGGCAGATAAATTGGAAATAGCAGTTTACAAAAGAATTCAAATATGGTGTTTCAACATCACTTTGTAAAATGACTGCTTGAATCAACTATCTTTTCAGTAAATTTCTTTTCAATATTGAGTTTCATATCTACATTCAAACATTGTTTTGAAGAAGATTGGAAGTAGTCTGATCATTGTAGTAAGGTTTTTAAATTTCAAATTTCCATTTTGTGAAATGAAGACGCAACTTATTTCTATACAAGAAAGTTTGGTGAGCTCTGTTTCATGAATGGCAGTTATACAACCGACGATGAGACCGACTGTAGGCGGAACAAGAAAGAACATTACCTTGAGAGGCCAAGAATTTTTGGTTAGTGTTCGCTTTAGAATATGCATGGTGATATGACTCAGGTATCATTCCATTCATTTTTGTATCAAAAATATTTATGTTTTGGAACTTACCAGCAATAAGGTATCTTGTATCCAATTTGAGTTCCTTGCCGCACATGCTCTCATTTAATTCTGTAAAGATATTGATTGTAGACTTTGTTGAAATCCTTTCCTCTCCCTTGTAAACCTTGTCCACCTTCAATGTGTATCTTCTCCTATATTGCCATGGAAAGGTCTCCTTGTATGCTACATGGTGATGCACTGGGCGTGGCTGGTCAGCTACCATGAGAGGCAGATCAGGTTCCTCAAGGCGCTGTGGTTCTGAACGTGGGGGTTCATCAGCCAGAACCAGGGGAGGGGGGTTCTGGAATCCCAAGAAGGGATTCCTCCACTGGGGCTGTCTTGGGGGAGGATCCCTTGGGTGTGGTCGGCGGAGTACCGGCTCCCACCACTGACGGTCTCTGAAATTGGGGTACTTGAATGGGGGCCTCTTGGTGGTGGGCTCTGGGGGTAGAGTAGGGGCAGGTGCTTTGGAGGATTTGACATCACCGGTCGGTACATATGCCTCTGCTAGTACTTTCCCTCTGATAACTGAAGATAACAAAAAAAATAGAGAGAGGGCATTAAATCAATTATCTTATTTTGAAATTTAGATAGATAAATCTCATCAGTGCAGTAAAATCTGAATACAGGATACCACTTCAATGACTAAACATCTTGTACTTTTTTTAATGTAACCCCCCCCCCCCCCCCCCCCCCCCAATGCATTTTCACTCCTACTAACTACATTTGGATTGTCACAGTGTATATAAAGCGTGACTACTGATAATGGTATAAAGAAGAACACTGGAAACTCTCTCCCTTCATACCCTTGAACTGAGAATGACATTAAACTTATTTAAGAGGGTAATCAATATTGCAGACACTGTCTAGGCCATTTTGATATCCCCTCCAATCTAAGGATAGTAGTAATTGTGTCTAGGGAAGGGACTGAAAGTTGACAAGACTGAGCAAAGTACATTGCTAGAAGGAACTTTCACTTACTTGCTCACTCACTCACTCTCTCATTTACATGTTCTAATGGATCTTAGAATGTAAAAGAATGAAATATGACTTTGTGACAATTGTTGTGACTCAGTCCCAGGTCTCAATGAGATCTTCTGTCATTTGAACAGCTTCTGGTTACCTAATTGTCTTCTTGGATTACACCAATTTGTTTTATGGCAGAAAGCCATGGTTTTGATGTGCCCTGTGAATCAATTGAAATGCATGGAATCATAGATACACATAATGTACCTCCAAGTGTATCATAGAATGGGCTTATACACTTCATTGTGTGCCCCCAGCAGAAATCTTTGTCAAATTAATACACTGTTTAGTTTAGATTGCTGAAGTATCAACATCACTGTCAGTCATTTGGATGAGGTACAGACTGAAATGCATTGTGTAGATGTTGCAAAAGAAAAGTAAAGACTATGGAATACATGTTTCTCAATGTCCATCCACTGTCAGTGCGTACATTTGTGCCCTTCTGCCTGGTGCATTACATCTTATTGGCAATTTTGAGACCATCTTTGTCATTTAACACATTGAAGAGGTAGTTAATACCCATTTTCAAGTCAGTCAGAAGATAACACTTGTGGGCATTTTTGGGTTCAGCAGTGTATGGGCTAATCACATCTGTCTTTTGTGATGAATGCATCAGTTGTTAATATTTTACATTGTAATTGAATCAGCAACAAAAAGTTTCCAAATTACAATCATTTAGCATACTGCAAAGCGACAACCACCTTATTTTCATAGCTCCACAGGACATATATATATACTACATTTTGAATTTTTGATATCATCCAGGTAGCTCACAGCATACCATGCTGTTAAACAGGACTTGCCAAAGGTGAGCCCTAGGTGCGGATGGAAGGAGCTAGGGACTTGACTCTTCCTGAACAATTTAATTTGCTTTAATGACAGGAAACTATCAAAGGCAACGTGACAGGTCCTCAGGCTTCTGAGACATGTGCCTTTTCCTGTGCTTGTAGACCATAGATCCTTGATGAACCATTCCTCTCTTTTTCACTCTTTAAGCTGTAGTAGAACATTTCTCTTTTCTTTTCAATAATTTTTCCTTTTCTTCTTAGAGTGCATCTAAAACTTTGGACAGTGAAAACCTTTATCCTCTTCTTGAATTCAAAATGGGTTCATTAATGTAGGGTAAGATACTGTATGAATACTATACATGTACAAGATGAATACTGAAAAAAACAATGCACATGATTGAAAAACTTGTGTGAAATTTTAATTTTGATACAATTTTTAAAACTTGGTGACACCATAAGGGTTCAAATTGATTTTGACTGCACTGATAAACATCATTAGTTTTCTATCTATACTCTCTGCCATTTCTTCCTGCCGCATAAATCAATTTTCCTTATCTTTATTTTGAATATATTTAATTTGAAATGTTATCTTCAAAGATTTTTTTTTTTTTTTTTTTTTTTTTTGGGGGGGGGGGGTATATTCCCCTACTCCTACAAAGTGGTTTGAGCCTGGTAGAGGGCAAGTCTGGTTCATGGTACCTGAGCCTATCAACCTACTTCAGTTTGACATTTTAATTTCAAGCAAGGGTGATGGAGGGTATAATAATCATGGCATGATGGGGATAAACCCTTGGAGATTGAAGGTTGTAAACTCCAATAGAAAAATATGACATTAAATCTCTCCTCAGGGAAAAATTTCATCACATTATAGTATGCCATGTTCATGGCAGGAAGGCGTTAAATACTGCATGAAATCTGTAATTGATTGAAACATCTGCCATTTTGAACTGAATGTTGGTAGTTGAAAATGTGTGAGTCACTTAAGGTGAGGTTAAAGATATTGTTTCATGTTATTGAAAGGAAGCTTGTTGAAATCATTCATGACAGTTTTATTGAAGGATGACACTCTGTGCAGAATCCTATCATCCAAGGCTTGTCTTTGTATTGTTCCTCTGAAGAGATCATGTGTTCTGGCAAACAATTGCTTCTTTTTTCCCCAACAAAAACTGCTAATGTTTCATAAGAAAACTTGAATGTACAATTTTCAAGCAGATGGTGAGCATTCACGTCACTGCTGTTCCTGCCACACAACCAGCTTAAATTGAGAAAGGAGTGATTGTAATTTTGTACAAACCATTATGCATTGAAGATTACCCAATTTTTAGGTGGCACGTTCAAAAATCAAAATATTTAAGAGACATACAGCAAAACATTGCATATTGTACACTTAAGAGCATTTGCACTCAATTTAGATACTTTTGATATAACTCAATTTTACGAATGAATGAACTAGCTTTACAATTTCATTCTACAACAGTGAACAGAATGAAATGTAAATTTGAGGAATATTACTAACATTCAAACATTTCTAGAATTTCCTCTAAATTACACCAACAGAATTGATGGATGTGTCTCAATCAACCGTCTGTATGTCAGATTCTGTGGGATGTTGACGTTATAGTTCTTCTGTCCTTATAACTTATGCTGAAGTGTATTGCACTTTACGTTGCAGCTTGGACAAAGTATAGCTCTGATCTTATACAGGTCTTTGCAAATATTAGGTTGAGAAGGACAGAGGGCTTGTAGAGGTCGCCTAGCGAGGGTGCATTCCTTCACGATCTCTTTGAAAACTTGACAGACAGCAGGCAGTGAAATATAATAAACATGGGACCCACCTGAGAAATTGGTTTATTGTGAGCATCATCATTCATGTAAATCACACGATTTAGGTTTCTTCAGGAACTGATACTAGTATAATTTGTTTTCTTCTTGTAAAGCTAACATCTCTCCTTCTCTTTCTTTCACTCTTCATATCTCTGTAAAGTGTCTTTCATTTATTAGCCAACAAAACAGAGCTAACATAGTTCAGAGGGTTATTTAAAGAGTGAGAGTTAGAGAGAAAGAAAAAAAAATGAGACAGGGAGAATAAGAGAGAGAGAGTAAAAAACATGGAAGAAGACTACTTTGCAGCAGTCAATACCAGGTATGACAGTCAGTCATATTTTTATGAGCATACTACAAACAATGGGTCAGTGACAAGCGGAGGTCACAGTGGCATAACAACAGAAAAACTGTCGTTCATATTTCAGTCAGTCCACAACCTATCATAAATATCCCATTCAGTAAAAGGAGACTGGTATTTACCTCTTTCAAAAATATATGTGCCAGTTACAGAACCCTCACAGTTTAGGGAACGCAAAGTGAATAACAAAGTGATCAATTTCCAGCCCGGTGTCCTGCAACTTGTCAGATTTTAGTGGGGATCGTAATTTGCTGCTTGTTTAGGTATTGTTGCCGGGAATGTCAAAGTCAACAAATTGCTTTCACAATTTTGATTGATGGCTGTTCTGCCTCAGATGCCAGCTATTTGGGTGCACTTTTTTAAAACTTTAAAATCACTAGTGATATGCTGTCTGCTGAGAGCCAGAGGTTGATAACGCGGATGCTTTCACATAGAGTCAATGCCCTTCTGGCTCTCAGCTAATGGTGTGGCTAAATTTAACAAGTTCTTAAAGTAGGACAATTTCTTCATATATACAATAAAACAAAATAAGTTATTCCTCAATTAACTGGATACCATTCAATAGAATGTTGATTACAGTTGTAATGGTTTCTGTTCCTTTTCACTCCTGGAGAATGACTTTTCCCCTAATTTCCCATTAACATTCTGGGTTAAGGTAAGAGAGGCTATTTAGGAATGATCCGTGCCACTTGCAATCAGTATTCTCCCATTTAATCGCTTGGAGTAGGAATTCCTGTCGCACTTCACCTACTGGTAATTGTTAACCTTCATGTTTAATTACAGGACACGATCAGAAGTCATTAAAGACAAGTGCAGTAATTACAAGTGTAAAAGTAATGAGGAACTATAGTCTTTGACCCTGTTCATCTTTTGGATATAGCCAATTTCCAAACAAGCCATTTACTTAGAATTCTCTGTGCAAGATTCGACAGTCACTACAAAATTGTGGATGACTATTCACTTGTATTTGAAATGGGTATTTTGTGGGGCTTTTGGATAATGTGCTTCGGTTTCAACACGTCTTTCCAAGATTTGCAGATTTTTGAAGGTAGAATTTATCCAGCTTTCTTTTTGGAAGTGTCTTCTCATGCGTCTTTGCGGCATGAACATAAGGAACAAATATTGAGGTCCAAATTCAAAATGACTAGAAGCCTTTGCCGTTGCTACCGAGCAAACTACATGCACATGGTATCACCAATTTGACAGAAATTGGGTTTAATGGAGATTGACAAGGTGAAGGGATGAGAGATGAAATGGATTTGAAAATTGAATCTGAGGTTTAATTTGTTGAATTGTTGAAAAGGAAGATATTGTTTGCAGACGGTTGTTATTACCCGTTGACAATTACCTCAAGGCTTTCTTGTCAGTACTTATTGGATTACAACAAACTTACATGGACTTTTGAGAAAGCTAGAGTCAGAGTTGGATACTACTGTTATTGATCGTACATGAAAGACCCCTATTCCCCCCCCCCCCCCCATCATCATTGCCTCTTACAGGTTTCTTGCAAATTACAACATTAAAAACATAATGCCTGTTCGCATTTGACTTATAACCCCTATCAAGCTAACCAACCATGTTATTGAAAAGGTTATTATTTGTTAAGAAACTGAAAAGGACAAAATTACATTTGTCTGGGTGATTATCAAAGTGATTTATGTTCAGTTCATTTGATGTTGTGACCAAATGCATGAAGTATTGCAAAATGGTAACCCTGATTTGCTTAGCAAGTATAGGAAGTAACCATTACTTGAGGAATTCAGTCCAGTTAAAAGATATATCCCGTAATTAAACATCGTGTGAAGAAGATTACACAGTTGACGTCAATGATAACACCACTTAAAGTTTTTTTTTAAATCAGCATCAATATTCAAAGCATCTGCAAAGGGAGTAATTAGATTTAGATGAATTATCAAGTGATAATCCATTCTTTGATTAAAGAAACATCAGAAATAATTCACCTTCGTTACACTGCTTTGATAGGGAAGCATTTAAAGATTAATTCATTTAATGTTCTATTATCGGCTACTCTAGAGGTCAAGATGACAGGTGTAAACGGGCAAAGAGCCAGGATGACATTAGATACAAGGATGATTAAAGGTTGCAGAGAAGCATTGGGGGTATCACTTTAGCCCAATGACCTCTGTCCGTACTTTCCTGGTTTTCATTTCTAAAGTATATTAAGATGCAGTTATATGAGGTGGTAAAGAAGAATGGTTAGCAAGTTACATTATTAAAAGCTACCAAGTTGGACACATGCTGTAACTCTGGACAAACGACACGATACAAATTATATTCCTAGCCATGATTGTGTTTTACAGTTCATACTGATCATTTATATACCAAAAGCAGATGTTCTCATTGCCTAGACTGCAAAAGTTCTTTAATTGGTTTAGTCATGGAAAGTTCCTCAATCGCAGAGGATTTGAGAAGCTTCCCTTCATTTTGAGTACGAAGAACCTGCTCAGACATGAATGAATGAATGAATGAACGAACGTGAAGCAATCTCGCAAATCATAATCTAAGTCTTCCTTGAAAAATGGGGCCTTTCAATAGGAGTTCAGTATCTAATTTGAATATTAGAGGCTACAATAAAGTCCATATCTTCCTTTTCTGTAAAATGACACATATCAAATGTGCACATGCTGAAAAAAAATCCCACTTATGAATGTTTTGTGTGATAAACTTGTGAAAGGGTAACTGCTTACCTATATGGGCAAGCCACCTTTGAAAGGTGTTAGGCTCTCAGTTAAATGCTTAATTACTGTCTTATCAGTGATGGACATGAAGGTCTCTTAACATCACCAAATGTCTCTGGCTCTTTCCCCCTGAATTGACCATGTCTAACACAGACTGACCAGCCTGTACTGACCTTATTTGTCAGTGTGGTTTGGTTACATTGAAAGCCCAATGGGCTGAAGCACAAATCCCCAGTCTAGAACGGTTTTAACCTACATGGCTGTGACCTGACATTTAATCATATGCTGTAGAGAAACCACACTTGTGGGATACCTGGGATGTACAAGGAATAACCAGGGTGATGTGGGATGTGGGGGCTGAGGTAAACAACACCTGTAATGAGAACCTGTGGCTTTTGTTTTTTGGGTTGAAGCCAAGGAAGGGGTTTGCACTCTTAAAATACAATTTAGAACATTTAAGAACAAAGCAGTATAGACAAAAGTATTGTATGGTTCTGGTTCAAAATCATACAAGAAAATTGGGAAAGTTGAAATTGTATTAGCAATCGATAAGTAAAGTTTTGAAAATAAGTATGAAGTAAGATTTTTTTGCATGATCAGTTTGTATGGATGTCAAAAACAAAATAATGGGATGGAACAAGGAAGTGATATAATTGCATTTTATAGGCAAAACCAACTCCATACATATTATCTTCCAGGCAACAGTCCACTGAGTCACTCATTACAGTATATGCATCATTATGCCTTTATTTTTCAAATGTAATTCCAAGCATCTGCCTATTCCCCAGCTTTTTGTTCTCAGCTGCTCTGATTGACCATAAAGTTCAATGTCAAGAGACCCTGGTCATACTGTCATTTGAGAAACCAGGTTGTTGATGAAGGCCTCGTTCACACATGACGCCAATAAACAAAAAGCTCTGGGGTGGTATTCTAAGATTTATTTTATCTTGATTTTAGGGAAAAGATTTTAATTGTCATAACAAATTTCAAATTGCAACAATTCATTGGTGTTTGCGCAGATGAATTGCACGTACGCAGCCATTTTTGCGCAGGCATTAACCAATGATGCACCATAAGCGTACATTTTGTTATGACAATTAAAATTATTTCAATAAAATCAAGATAAAATAAATCTCAGAATACCACCCTTGATGAATTAAAGACCATTTTTTTTAGTTTGTGAATGAATGGCAAAGGGGAAGGGGGAGAAGCTGCATAGAATGAAGGTGATCTATATGTTAGAATTGATGCGTACTACGCATCACATCTTTAAATGGTTTACCTGGTCACGTGTGAACCAGGCTTAAGTGAGATTAGACTGTTATTTGTCCTTACATCACCTGAGCAGTTGGCTCTTGGTGGCATTTGTTTGGAAGGGGGAATATGACGTGTCATCAGGGAGGGGTTGTTATTTTGGCGGTGCCCAGCTCTCTGTCGTTTGGGTTGTAACTATAGACAACACGTGGACCTGCCTTCCGCTGCTGCAGCACCTGTGCCTTGATAGATCTTTGTAACTGAACCGTTACGAGTTCACATTATGACTGAATCATTTTAATTTCACAATGTTTGATATATTTATGACTGAATTTTCAGAAAGTCCTACACTAGACTGAAAAGCAGTAATTTCTAAGGCTTGCTTTTGGTCTAATAAGTGTTACCAAAATTGCAGAATATGTTAAAGCACTAAAATCTGCCTGTTCTATAGCTCCTTAAATCATCTAGTGCTTGATATACAAAAGGACAGTACTCCCTTTATACTACCTCTATACAATTAGGAAATGTGAGTCTTTGATATGCAAAGCGTTAGTGAAGGTGGTAATTGGCCAAATTTGGTGCCAAATCCTACACACTGATTGTGAAGAATATTTTAGTCCTTCCGATATCTTTACAAAAGATGGTATTTCATCTTATTTTCTTCAAAGTCAAGTGGATGATTCCATTAGGAGGTTTTAGCTGATGGTATGATAGATTGTTTATTTGTTTGAGTTTAAAGGTGCTTCTCATACAGTGTGAATATTTGCGCCAGATATATGGTATGATAGATGCATGTCCTAACTCGTGTCGTCAAGAGGACAATTGAACCCTAGTTGATACTTGAGGTTAGGTTTCAGGTTGGATTACACTATGATACTACAAACCCATCACTCATAATTATACTTCAATGTCAGGGTAAACATTCAACATCGTTTTGTTGGCACAGTAATTCAAGATACAGGGTTCAGTATGGGGTGCAGGGATTTATATTCAACATGACCTGTAATTTGTTAATCACTCATGATTATATTCTAATGTTTGAATATTTGTGTTATGCTGTTGCCATGTTAAAGATAAAGTCAAGTTCTCATCATGTAATTATATTGTGAAAGAAACTGTCTCAAAGCAATTGGGAAAGGTTGACCATGTCTACGTCTACATAAGAATTGTTGGATACTGTGTTGTTTTGGAATCATCAAAATAGATAAGAAATTGACCACATTTTGCTGAAAAGCATATGTAGTGCACACAGAAATGGGTATATGGGACTACACACACAAGTAGCATGAATGTTCGGCCTGAACTTTTCAGCTATTTCTAGCGATCTATTGATGTATAGATTACTTGAAAACAGATCAGCTTGTACTTGTTTGTCTGGTATTGACAAATAAGTAAAAAAAAAATTTTAAAAATAGATATGTATACAGATTCAATAGCTTTACCAACATTTTAATTGTACAGCTTTTTAATGTTTTTCTCTGTGGATTGGGGGAACAAAAACCAACAAATATACAATAATGACAGAGAACAGAAAACAGACAGTATTTTGTTGAAAAATATCAAATTTTTGGCAAGGTCACCTGAGGGAAGTGCTTCCCATCAAATATCCAGTATTAGCGTGAATCACCCAATTTGTATTTCCTGTCGGAAATCAAATGAACATGAAATATGCCAGTGATATTGCTCTCTGTATCTGAGTTGAAGGAAAGAGAGGAAACACTAATGGCATATACTACCATTTCTATGTCTTCACAATCAGATTTGTAAAATTCATTACAATTATGTTTTCACTTGCATGACCTTTTAGTCCATTTCTGTTCTTCTGAAATTATTTCTAGCGTCAGCTGAGAGTTGGAATGATGTTAATTCTATGTAAACTGTTATTACCCAATGCCCTACTGGCCTTCTACGAATTTCTACTATGATGTTGATAATGTAAGCATAATATTCACTTTTCATTCAATACTGAGATGAATTGGGTACAGAATTCTTATGTGGTATATGTAGAATATATTGATTTTTATCAATGTCAGTGTAGGAAGAATGGATTCTTATATACCCCTTTTAGATTGCCGAAGCACTTTTCATTCCGCTATTGATTCTGCTGTTGTTCCACCTTCCTTGGAAGCGCTTCTCCTCGCTTTGCTTGCACATCAAGCAAAAGATACCGCTATTTCATGGAAGCGGAATAGAGCGCTATGCTCAGAGCAGAAGTACGTCATCTGCATAAAACCTTGTTTTGGGGTCCTTCATTCCGCTTTATTTTGTGCAACTGTTCACATAAAAAAACCAAAGCATTATCAATGCCGCTTTTGGCTAGATAGCACTTTCTAAACCACCTCTCGAGGTAGTCCCAGACCTCCCACTACCCTTTCACATCAAAGCATTTTCTGGCCAGAGTGCTTTTAATTCTTGTATATTGGTTCAATATGAAAAGGGTATTGGTGTATTGCTTTTAAGAAAAAAACTGGGCTAAATATGGACAGAAATATGGACACTATCACTAGGTTGCTATCACTTGGATGAAAATGTTGCGACACAACGAAATAGAATAGAATATAATACAAGTAGAAGAGACAGTACCTTTCTGTTTGAAATATATATCTCCTAGCTATATTTCATTGAAAACCAATGATAAGATGTAGACATAGCCTACTAATGTGTGTAGAGTGAAGCTAACTCTCCAATGTGATTAATATCTTATTTGATAGAGAATCGCAAAAATGTATGAAGGCATGATAGCTCATCTATATTTATTTTGCTACTGATATAAAACTTGTGTTTATCTACATTTACATGTACAGCTGTTCAGTTCTTGTTATTTTGTTATTTAGTAATGCTTCACATAACACTCAGAATTGATGCTAACCAAAGTCTTATTGATTGAATTTTACAGCAGATGTTTATTCAATCTCTAATCTACAGCAAACATAATGGTCCTTGAACTGTAATATAACATCAAAAGTAACATGAATGTGATGACATATATTGAACTTATTCTGAGCTGCAAACTTTTAAGGAAATAAGAACTAGAAAAATCATGAGATCTTTTGCAGTGATACGAGTTGATTAAACGTGACATTTCAAAGCGATATGTGTCTTAGATAGGTACGTGCTAGGAAGATTCAACAGTGCCTGCCTTACTCTAGTGAGATTGAGCAGCGGAAATTGCAATAAGATCGACAGAGATCACTAAAGTCTCTTTAAGCTCGATGAGAAGATTATCTGCTTCTGACTCTAAGCCCTGGAATATATTTCAAAACTAATACAGGGCTCAAAATAATCCAGAAACTGTTGTCTGTATCCCCACAGCTGCGTCTAAAATCTCTAAAAGTGTGGGTTGGATAAGGACAAATAGATCTTTTTGTTTCCTTTGAATACCCCCCTTTTTAAGGTATCTTCTCAAAACAGAAGACAGATAGCATGTACAAGCTCCACTATTGCTGCATTTTTGTTGCAGAAGAGGGTGCAAGGTATACCGTAGTCTGTTTAGTCTTTTTCCTGCTCTGTCTCCCTCTTGTAAGAACATTATAGAAGATGTCGTAGTTGACAGTACTCGTCACAGTCACTCCTCTGTTCAAATTTGTAGATCTACATCATCAAATTATTTGAGTATTCATCTGCTTAGCACTTTTTTGTGTTGACTGAATTGAATGAAAAGTTGAATGAGATGAACTGGTACATCTGTACTTCTTCAAATTCTGAACAAAATAGTTCACCAAACAGAATTGAAAATGTGTTTGTTAACCCACTGCCTTTGAGAACTAGATGGTTCTTGTATTTAAGCCAAGGAGAGTGAGAGAATTCACTACGTCCATCTTATTCTTATGTAAAAGGTGATCTGACATGCTCTGGCAATATTTGCTCCAGACTTTATATCATCCAAGATATAGGGTTAGATTTAGGGTTTCCATTGGCTTTTAGGGTAGATTTAGGGTTATGTTAAAGTATTATGCATGAGTCCAGGGTTTGATTCAGGAATTTCTTTGGTGTTTCAATTTCAATTGTTGCCGGAGCATGTGCCAGTAGAACCAGTCCAACCCCCATTCTTTGTAAGGGCAAGCTAGTCTACTGACCTCAGAGTCTTCAGGAATGAACTCTTGCACTCAAGACAAATACCCTTCTCTGGTTGAAGTAGAAGTTCACCAACGCTCCTATCATCCTTCACATGAATGATGCTCCATTGTGACAGGGGAAAGAATGATTTAATGATCTGCGAGTAGGCGTGGAGGGTTCAAGAATGGTTTGGTATGACAGACCAAACAGCTGTGTGTGGATGAGACAGGATGATGCACAGGACTCTACAATGAGACTCTAGGAAACGATGAATATTTGAAGACTGCCAAGGAAACAGTACGTCAATAATGGCTTTCCTTCAGGTCAATCCAGGCTGTGTACAATGCCAATTCCATGACTGTGGCTGGCTTGGCCAAAGTGCACTTCTGAATGTATTTGACCTTGTAGTTTTAGTGCTGCTGAAGGAATACTGACTGATAGTTCAAAACCAGGGATCTTTGTTTCCTTTCTACTGCACGCATATTTGCAGTAATCGGAAGTGCTCAATATCAAATAAACAAACATACTCAAAGCTGAAAGTTTATTCTGATCAGTAACTTCAGTATTTATTTTTCCAGTAAATAGGCAATTTTCTTATTGTTGATTGTGTTATCATATGATTCACACTGGTTCTAATACTCTTCTTTGTCAAACAATGTAGTCTGGGAAGATTATTTCATTGTGCATTTTATTTTACAAACCTTTCTTTCTTTCCATATCAACTACCATCCCTTTTCCTCCCTTTCTATCCATTTCCATGTGCATCTTGCTCAATTACTCTGCTTCTGTTTCTTTTCTATTCGATGATATTGTACTTTCCTTCTTTGATTATGCATGCTTTACTAATTTTCTGCTTCTCAGTATAACTTATTCCTGACTGTCGCAACATTTCTCTGCTCTTTCTCACTACCCACCACTCTTATCCCATCTTTCATTTCATTGTTATTGACTCTCTCACTCTCTCTCTCTCCCCCTTCCTTCCCCTCCCCTCCCACCTCCCCCCCCCCCCCTCTCTCTCTCTCTCCTCTCTCTCTCTCTCTCTCTCTCTCTCGTTTCCCCTCTTTCTTCCTCTCTATCTCACATTAATGTAGGGTTCAAGCACAAGGAGAGCCCTTTCAGCAAGTTGTCAGGAGTCATGTGTTTATGTTTTATGAATGTACACCATGTAAACCACTTACCATAGTCTGCCTCACACATGTACTGCTGAGGGTGAGAGTTACGGGCACACTGACAGCCTGACACCTTCCACGAATGAAAATCCACAATGAATACGAGGGCAAGAAGCGGTAAAACTAGATGAAAATCCATCTTGGAAGACGATTCGGTAAATCCAATACAAATAGACTAAATGTCCTTTGTAAATTTATCGCATCAGAAGTTGCTGTGCGCTTTGAATTGATGATTTGCTGAAGTGAGCATGTAGAAAATGTTGATCTTCAGGCGAATGTGGCTGTTCTACAGCATTGCCATACTAAAGAACAAGGAAACATTTAGATGTCATCCACTCATTATAATTCAAGGTTTCTACAGTCATTGAAATATTTCCCTTCTTGCCAAGTTTTCCAACAATTCAAATTAGTTTATGGCTGAAATCCACAAATGTCATGTCATTCGTTTGTCTCATTGCTGCAGGCTTGCTGGCAAACTTTGGAAATAACTTGTCTCGCTTTGGGTAATGAGGCAGTCCAGGTTAGAATGTTATAATAAGTTTCCTCTGGTATTTTCGTTGCTCAGCTGACAGTAGACACGTGGAGAAACTTGTGACAAGTGCATTTCAACATTCTTGTTTATATCCTTACTTTTTCACGCTAGTCTGCTAGAATACACATCCAGTACTAACCTCCCACTGTCTTGCCTGCGAGCTTGAGTGTGTATTTCTCTGTGTACACTCACAGCATGCAATGTGTGTAGTACTTACTCATGCATGCTCAACAAAAAACTATGACATCACTGCATCAATGCCATATAGGGTAATGTAGGTGGAGCATCTGTAAGCAGTGCCTTGTTGATTTGACCAATCAGAAGTGGTGGCTGCCCATGGCTCGCTTCTTAGCAGTAGGCCACACCTCTTTCCTGTCCAGCTCTGTGTTCTCATTGGTGCATTGTTGTTGTTCCTGTGTATGATACCAGTGGTGGATTCCATATTAGGCTTTTAATTTTCCTACTGTCACATGCACTTCTGGGAATTCTTAGAGCTTGTATCTAAATGACCTGTGAGTGGGTTTAAAGAGTTTGATATCATTTGAAATAATAAACAAGTCTGGGTCAATTAAGATTATTTCTTGTAGATTGAACAAAACAAATGAATGAATGGCATTCCTCATCTGCTTTGAAACCTTTAAAGAAAGTAATTGAAGAACAGGATTACAAAATCTAGATCTTTGCTTAAAGGGGGATTACCCTGTGAAGCAGCAAAAAAGGATATTACCTGTTCTTGAGGAAACATAAAGGGGAAATGTTAACTTTCTTTATGACCTCTTTTTATTTTACCTCTTAGATATCAGATGGGTGTTTGTGATAGCTGTGTGCATTTGGACACTCCTAGTATGTTAGAGGTAATCTGGAGTTTTAGTAATGACAGAAAATAAGTTCTCACAAAATAAAACAATAGTAGCTCTGGATTTTAAAGAGACTACAATTATATCATATCTTCCAAATTATTTTGCCCAGTATGTCTCCCAATTCAATTTCGAATGGAAAAAATTCCTTTCTTTAACCCGTTGTGTAAGATTTGATTTAGGTATAATGTGCATTTTTCCATAGACTCTTGCCCGAGTTATCTCAGGCTTAGTATCCAATGAGTTAACTGAATTTTTTAGTCTCACTTTTTTCTATGACTCTTTAGTTACAGCTGCCTAATGCATAGGCCTACATACTGGTATGATTGTTAATTGTTCAATTTTGAAAGCTTTGATTTCTTACAATAATAATAATAATGATAATAATAATAAGTCTTGTTTACCCAGGGTAGCCTCATCATTATTATATACTGTTCTCCCTGAGCACCCTGCAGTCATTTCTTCAACATCATCATGACTTTGCATTGCTAATAATCAATCTGGTGAAAAAATCAGAAGATAACAGTGCTCAATCATGATTTTACTCCTGTTGCCATGGTAATAACCAGAGAGCTATATTCAATGTGAATGCCTTGGGATTAGAGTAGCCCTGATCCCATTCTTAGTTAATTAAAGAAATTGTTGGAATCTAAAGCCAAAATAATAATTACAAGAAAACATGTATAGTACTTTATGCAAGCACAGTACCACATTGAAGGATTTTTAGCTACAATGGATGAACAAATCTGATATCCCTACAACAATTTTGAATAATTTTTTCAATGTTTGGTCCTTCTTACTTGTGACTTTAGTTTATCCTCTATTTCCTTTGTCTCAGGGGTACAATATACTTAAATCTACCAGTAAATTTAACTGTAATCTGTATCCTATTCTGGACAAGAATGGAAAGTAGGAATAATGTAACATAGGACTATATATTGGGTGTAGGACTGATAAGGATGAAAATTAAAATGGCCCGTCTGTCCTAAGACTCCTCTTATTACCCTACTTGTAATTGGGTGTTATAGACCAATAGGATCGATATAGGACCAGTAGGAGTTTGGGCCAGTGGAATGTATGACTACATCCTTCATTATCCCGATCACACTGTGGTTTTGACAGTTGAAGAACAATCAAAAATTCCTCGCAAACTTTGCTCAAAGGAAATCAGAAAATAGTTGATGTAAAATTTACTGCAGATTTATGTCAGATATTCATTATTAGGGTTGCTGAAAGCTTTCATTGTGGTTTCAAGATCTTATATCTCTCACAAATACCACAACACTGACATTTATATAAGGCTTAGAAAAGGATTGCTCCTCACAGTTATGTTTTTTCAAGTTAAAGTATCGATAGTAAGTAATAGTTCTAACCGCACATGACCCCTAGTGGACAAGTACTTAATTGAAGAAAAAAAAATCATTAGCACCCTGATGAGAGGAATGTATTATTCAGACAGTGATGTTTTAAAAAGGCAGGCAAGTTACATTGCTATTCATGTTCTTAAACATGATTGGAAATGATAAGAGGGCTCCCTGAAAGTGCAAACTGGTTTGGAGGGAGGCGGAAATCGTGCCACTTGTCGGAGCCACAGAGGGAGAGAAAGTGGGCCCAAGAATATGATTATGATTGCATTAGTCAAGGGGATGACAGAATGGAGAATATTTCGTGCCGGAATGGGTCGCTGGGTGTTAGGGTGAAGTGCCTTTAATACCCCGGCCGTGACATTGGCGAGGCAATGCTCTCGCCCTGCCTGTCACTTGTCGTTATGTTCGACATCAAAACCCCCTTTGGCATGTTTGCTCCAGAGTCGACATTCCAGAGTCACTTCCTCCGTGGTTGTACGCTGAGGAATGTTGTTCCGTAATTGGCAAATTTGTACACTGTTTCTCTTACATTTCTCATCTACATCATAAAGTAACATGACGGAAATGCTCTTAATCTGTCACTACATGTATGTGGAAGTATGGGTTAAAATCCATTAACAATAAATTACAAATCAATAACATCACCAGGAAGCTAAAATTTGCATGGAGGAATTGAATTATGTCTTTATGAAGTAAAAGTATAATAGACCATGATGAAAAATGATGGGCTGGTGAATTTATTTATCTAAAATAGTTTATTTGCTTAAAATTCTTCACAAGTGTGTATGAATCAAAAATAAATATACAACTTTATAAGTGTATTATCTTAAAAACTTGTGGGCACATTCTATCAACCTTTCATTTTTGGAATTAGGGGATTTTTGTGATAGATCAATTTTCTAAGAAGCTACATATATTACTTGTATTGAAGTCACATATTTCTTTTAATGGGCAGAATTGTCCAAGTAGAAAATAAGATACAAAAGAATATGGTGCAAGCTTTAACCCGTTGACTACTTAATTCTCTCATTCCTATAGGCTTAATACAGGAGCTACCCGGCTCCCGTAGGCAATGGGTTAAAAGTACATCTGAAGAGTGATGATAAAGGATATTTACTTTGACACAAGTAAAGTTTACTTCTAAAATGCCATGAAAGATCTCATCATACATCTCTGGGCATTTCAACGAAAATGAAGAAAGACATGTGAGATGATGTCACAGCATTCTTTTATCCATTGCATCATGAAACTCCACACATGCCCTATCTCTGATCAAACACCCCTCCATCTCTGATCAGTTATGACATGATCAGGAAGAAAGGAGCCAACCCAGGACAAACTCATGTTCTCAAACAGAGCTTTCACCCTTGCGTTATTTCTGAGCATCACGTACCCCGTATCAGATTCATAAATCGCTTGTTTGGGAACATTTTAGGAATGAAATATGAAGGGGAAATTGTAGCAGGGAAGGATGAAGGTTTTCTGATATTTCCTCCTTTGGGAGGATAAGAGAAAGTAGATCTATTTTAGCCCCTCTGGTGAAGATTGTGATCTAGATACATGAGAGGATTTATGCTGAGTTGGGACCAAGTTTATGCACTCTTTTAGCCAAAGATCTTCCACCCCTCCCTTCCATGTTTCAACATACAATGATTGTGTAACCATGAACGTAAGCAAAACCTTGCATATCTTTGAGTGTAATACATGCATGTGTAATGTTAGTTTTTTAATTCTTTGATAGTATGTGAAAGAAATCTGTGGTTACAAATATCAATTTTTCTTGAGTTGAAACTCTACAGAATTACACTCCACATTGAAGGTGTATGTCTCACGTTGTACACAAACTATTGTCAACTCATTGGTGAATTACATGTGTAAAAATTTATAAATGGCAGATGACACTACTATGAAATACATTAAAATATATTGACATTACTTCTAACATGTATATGTATGAGTAATGGGTCATGTCTTTGTGCTATACCATTAAGTATTTCTCACCTAGGCCCTCACGTAGCCAAGTCATCAGAGGCCGAGGGGGGGGGGTGGAGGGGTAGGTAGGCAGGCCGTGATTGGCTCCCTATAATATAGCCAATAACATGGCCCACCAAGATTTATTCTTTAGACTTTTTCCCCCTCCCACCCCCCCCCCCAAGAATATACTCTAGCACTACCCCTCTAAATGGTACAGTACCGTCAGTCCACCATCACACATATTGGAAAAGTTGGGGTTTGGAGAATCACTTTTCATTCATTAATCATCAAGGACTTGGCAGGACATCAAGTTTTTAGAGGGAAATCCTTTCATTTGGAATGAAAACATAATTCACATAACAACCTTGGGTCCTGTACTACATGTGTTTCCTTATTTTTTTCTACATAAAGAATAATATTTATGCTCTTTCTTTTCACTACCTTCCTTATGTCAGCTCAGAAAAAAGAGAATGGTTTATTTACAGTGGCTTGAATAATATCCATTTCATTAACTTGAGAATTATATGCTTACCCAAAACGCAATCTTTGGTACATTGCTACGCATGACTGGCTGTGTTTTCCTTCAATAAAATTTCTGTGTATCTTCATAAATTTTACAACTTTGACTTCTTTGTTTATAGTATGCTAATAGTACAAGTACAAAATATGTTTATTAACCCCTTACAGTAGACAAGAGAATAAGAGTTGACCGAGTTGACAGGAGAATAAGAATTGACCAAGACCCCCGAAAAACTGAAAATAGAAGCAAGGACCCGGAACCCGAGAGGTCAAGCAAAGTCAGAAAAGACGAGAAAGAAAAAGCTTTGAACAGTTCCTCAAAGGAATAAAGCAAGAAAACGAAAATGAAATCAGCAAAGAGACAGTTCAAATCAGCTTCCTGCTGAGTTTTGAAACCACAAATCACAATATTGAAATGTATAGTTTATCTCCTACCTTCAGAGAAATATGGCTATTTTGGATTGAGAGTGATTTGAGGAATGTGTTTTGACAAGCCTTGCGTGTAAAGCCTGTCCAAGAAAAATACAAACTTGTTAGAGTCCGGATATAATTCAGTGACGACAAAAGAGAAAGATTTGTCTTTGCAGTGGTAGTTTAGTTTGTGAGAAATGTATTAGAAACATATGTACAAATAAATAGATGTCAGGTGTCTGGGTGTATATACTCCCATCGATTCTTGTTTGTCAGTTTTGGGAGGGACTCCACCCAACTCTCTAAACGGTGTCTTGTCAAGCCAAAAGAATTTAAGAAATCTCAGGAATGTTGTCCTTTGCTCTTCCGATAGCATACCTCAATGCCGATTGTTTATGAGAAGGGTCAGGGAACGCCTACTACGGAATCAGGGAGCAGGTAGTCCCACGTATATTCATTGAATAATCTCCTTAGAGTATTAATCTCCTAATTGTTATGATGAGGAGAAAAAAATCTGTGGGTGCTACTGGTTTTATGAATTGTGGGCAGATTATATTAACCTCTCCAATGGTATTTTATTGCAGACGTAGGGGCCAGTTACACAAAAGATAAATGTGACGGTAGAGAACATTATGGATAAAGAACTCATTTTGAGGGAAGTATATGGTTGGGTGCTATTCTCATACTAAATGTTCTTGTGGCAAGTCATTTCTTTTCCGAGGGAAAAATAATGACCACAGGTTCATTTCATTGTCTAGTTATTTGATGTTTTGCCAGTCAATGTGATACTATTATGTTCACGCAACATTTATTATTTTTATAGCTAGGCCTATATGTTTGTAATAAAAATGTATAGTTTTTCCTGCCTGGACAAGAGATAACTATTTGATTTTTACACGAAGCACAAGAACTCTGAGATCAGGGGCATGGTCATACCATTTTGAATGTTTGAAAGGTGGGGGAGGGGTGCCAGTAAGACTAAATTTGGCAACAATTAAGTTGGATGAATTTTTTTTTTTTACACCCCTCCCCCTCCCCCTAGCAATTCCCCATTCTGTGGTAAGATCCTGGAATAATTACCTATTTTCAATCTCAGCATTTCATAATCCTTTGTGAATGGACAAGGAATGCTCAGAAACTACAGGTGAGACTGGTTTATAAATTATGTGGCAAAAACACCCCCTCTATGCATTCTTCACTCATGTTGCACTTGTTTAAAAGTAGCTTTGATTCTTGTGGCATATACCAATGCTTTTTTTAAATTCTCAGTAGTAAATTTTTGAAAGGGAAATCCAACCTTAATAGCAAGTTGCTCTGCAAGAAAGAGGAAAAATCAGAGAAACAGATTCATTGGTGAAAGTTTGATTGAAATTGGACAAGCAAGAAGAAAGTTGTGAATTTTTGAAAGTTGTAATTACTGTACATATGGGAATTTCAAATTGGCCGAATAGGACAACTCCCCCATTTGCTCCAACACACAAAATGACTAAAATGTCATTTTTTTTTCAAAATGTGTTAATTAGTAGGATCTTTTTCTGTCATGAGGACCTATAATTTTTTTGTTGATACTTTTGTGTGTAAAAAACAGTAGAGTTGTCCACAATTATGTCGCACTCGACTCACCAAATTGTCCACAAGTATGTCGCACTCGACTCACCAAATTGCCAATTTGAGATTCACATAGATGTAGTCATCTCATTTTTCAAATATCCATAACTTTCTTATTCCTTGTCCGATTTCTTTCAAACTTTCAGCATCCAGGTTTTCTTATTTTTCTGCTTATCACACACATATATATATCATCCTATTACCAAGGTTGGATTGCCCCTTGATATTTCAGGTTTCAATCATTTTACTGTTCTTTCTTCTCTCGAATGTTGATCAAGACATCAGTCACAATCACTTCATTAATAACCTTCTCCATTCACCCAAAGGATCTCCCCCACCCCCCTCTTCCCCTCCCCCTCACTCTTATTTCTGATTCAAGAAAGGATGCAGTTCCATTCCATATGTGACCTGTTTCTGTCCATGAATAATATCCTGTAAACAAATCAATCTTTGTAATTTACCCATCAGACAAAAAAGAAGGGGAGGGGGTAAAGGGGGTATCCCAGTTCTGGTAACTGCACTACTCCAGAAATAAGATGTAAGGGCCCAAACTGACAATGATAATATTCATCTGAAAGTGTTTTTTTAAGGAAGGAGATACTTTTCACCTCTCGCGAATATATGGAATCTGGGTTAATCTGCAGGCTTTTAAGGGCTAAGCAGAAAGAGCTACAAGCCTAAAGCCCATAATTCTCAGCTATGAAGGTCAAGTAGACCCCCAGCAGTGATCCTTTGACCTTATTTTCTTAAACTTGGCTTTTTTTTTTGTTCTTTTTTGTTGTTGATGGAATTCTCATAAAGGGCTATGAAAGAAAGTTTTATTTTTGCATCTCTTCTTTGTTTGGATGTCAGCATAATAAGAAATTACTTTTTACCGCTTCTGTCTTTAATTTCTTGTTTGGAAAGATCATTGAATTAAAGAAATGATAATATTGTGTAATGAAAAGCAACTTTCCATTGCTTGTTTTGTAGAAAGACACTGGCAGGAAAATTCCATGTACAATGATATCAAAGCATTGCCCCTATTAATTCCCAATAGGGTACACAATGATTTCACGTGTAATTTCAGTTTTTCCTGGATCACACGAGAAACATTCATCCCCACCCCCCTTGAATAGCAGACTCAATTCATCATTTGACAACTCTACTCTAACACCCCTCCCCCAATCCCTGGACTCCTTCAGACAATTACCAAAACAATTATACCTTTGGACAACTTTATAGGAGATGATTGTCCAGGGGTAGTTGTTGAGGTGGTAGTCCAATGGGTCGTTATCCTGATGTGATGTTGGCATGATGACAAAGAGTTACAGCTTCATAATTCATTGATTTATTGGAGTAGAGATCTGTTAGTGGTATAAACATTTAGATGGAGTGACAGAACACCAAAGCAAAGCAGACTTCAAGATTTTGACAAGTCACTAAATAAACCTACAAATTCCTTACAAGCAATGGCCTTGACCTTGTATCACTGGAGGAGCCAAGCATATGTGACAATCCAAATTTATGTGTCTTCATTCCCCAAAACAAATCTATTTTATTTTGTTGCTCTGTTTATTTTCACTTCATTTTGTCCTCTGTTAGACTCTTTTAGCTGATATTTGCACTAAATTAACATTTTATGTGTTCAAAGCTGTGCACCGACTACCAATTGGAAGGTCCTGTTAGTGAATTCAGTCATGATACTGAGAAGATTTATCTCATGCACAGCTAAGAGTAGTTCGAAGAGATACTTGAAAAAGGTGTTGCAAAAGCCAAGTTTAGCTGAAACTTGATTACATTTCAAGGGTCATAAACATACTTAAAGCTTGAAATAGATCTTGATTTCTAGATTTCAGTTTTTACATTTCTGATAGATCCATGCTGAAACAAACCTATGACGATTCAAGCAAGAATGGGTATGACCATTTATGCCCATTATGTTTTGTGCTAGTACAATGCTAAAAACTGTTTTGAAAAGTCTATAGGCTCTTTCTTATCAAGTCATTCATCAAAAATCTATTTTATCTTCAGTAACTGAGATATAATTTTTCCTATTCTTAAGGCTAATCCAAACAATAGCAGTTCAATGCTCTTAACTTTTATCCAAGAATAAGAAGAATGCTTCAAAGGGATAGGTTTTTGGAAGATTTAGGTGAGACCCTCTATTTATACAAGTGAAGAATGATAAAATGCAGACTACTTGTACCATGTTATATGTGACATTTCTTGAGAAATGTATTTTTAATTTGGTCCAGAATGGCATATTTATTTATCCATTTTGGCAATGAAAATGATTTGTATGTATCAGTGGGTGTTTAGTGGTTTAGTGGCAGGTTTACTAGAGTATTCAAACTCGCCCACATATATCTTCTCCCAAACTGTATCAATAACATATTTTTCCCCCTAAGATAGCAAATTGCAGCAGTTATTTTGACAAGACCCCCCCCCCCCCTTTCTCTCTCTTTTCTCTCTCTCTCTCTTTCTCTCTCTTTTCTCTCTCTCTCTTTCTCTCTCTTTCTCTCTCTCTCTTTCTCTCTCTCTTTCTCTCTCTTTCTCTCTCTTTCTCTCTCTCTCTGTTTCTATCTCTCTCTCTCTCTCTCTCTCTCTCTCTCTCTCTCTCTCTCTGTATGAGTATAAGTGCACTTAGAATTTCATTAATGAAATTGTGTCCAGTTTTACATTGTGAAGTAGAGCTTGTAATAATCATAATGGTAATGGTTTATTAAAAAATCATTTGCAGCCAACTGACTGAATTGCAGATTTTTGTACAGTGTATAAAACATAAACAATAACTTTTACATAATCATAATGAAACTTAACAATGAAAATGTACATTAAATCAAAGATATGATACATAGTAATTATACTTTCTTAATGAATAGTTCATGCAAGTAAATTGATAAAGTATACAGGTACAAGACATGATAAACATCAATCAAGCAATGTCAATTATCTCTGAAAACAAGCAAGATATGCATATACTACTCATCTTCATCAGAACAGAACAAGACAGCAAAGAGACTAGGAATAGGGAAATGCAGGCATTAAGGAGTATATAGTTGGAAGAAAAGAGAAAGAGAAAAAGAGAGGAGAGAGAGAGAGAGAGAGTGCATGCATAAGAGAGAGAGAAAGAGAACAGGACAGAGAGACAGAGAGAGAGGGAGGGAGAAACGGAGAGCGAGAGAGGGGGAGAGAGAAGAAATGAGATGATGGAGAGGGTGAATGTGCACAAAGAGTATAACATAAAATCAAGGATAATGGTACACTGTATTACATATACATGTATATGTATATCTTTCAATTTCCATAAAAACTCTTCATTGGGTTTTCTAATATATTTTCATAAATAGTTTTTGTATTATATATTTTCAGAGCAATCTAATATAACAAACTAAAGAGCGCAGGCAAAAGTAATGAGAGCTCTTAAGAAAGATAGAAAGAAGAACAATGATGAAGCAAAAAACAAACAAACAAACAAAACAAAACAAAACAACAACAAAGCAACAAAATAAAACAAAATAAAAACAAAGAAAGAAAGAAGATTATTAAAGGAGGAAGTAAGATTATAAAGGAGAAGATAAAAAGTAAGCAAGCTGTCAGATAATACCATAAATAGCTAAATAGTTCGGTTTTTACTCTTTATAGTAATTTCAACAAAAAAACAAAAAACAACAAACAACAAAAACAAAAAACAAGAAGGAAAAAAACAACTAAAAGAAATGTATCATATTTTGTTAAAAGTTCACCTGTGAAATATCATTTTCATTTATAATAAGATAACTTTAAAATGATGACAATCATTACAATAAACATTACCTACATCATCATAAGAATGTGTTTGCATTTAATTACTTATCAAACTACAAAATACAATATCATAAATAGTCTATCTTGAATTAAACAGGTCAATTAGGTAGGGCACCGGACTGTTTCAGAATCGTTTAGTTTTGCATTTTAGCTGTTCTCTAACGTTAGACTTTCGAAGCTTTCTTGTGCTCTTACATGGAGGAATCAGGTAGTATAGTTTCTCATTTGAACTCAGCCTCTCAGCAAAGTCAATACACAGATCCCTCCTCCTGTCAACCAAAGAGGACATATTCAATAGATTCAAGGCAGCCTCATATGACTGGTAGTTAGGACCTAACATTATTTTCATTGTTCTTTTCTGGACCTTCTCTAGACGCAGTTGGCTTGCTCTTAAACCCATTGGCTTATGGGAACCAAATAGTCCCTGTATAGGGAATGAGATATTTCAGTAGTCAACAGGTTAATGAAATACAAGATAGACTGATACCAAATATCAGTTTCAGCCATTAGCTTCAGTGTAAATACCTCAGACAATGAATCCCTTTCCATCGCTATGAAACCTTTGTAGAATATAGATTCTGTTTATACATGTTAAATGAATAATCTCTATAGTGTACTTAAACTTTATTTTTGTTTATAATAAGAGTCTGGCCACTTTCATAATTTTTTTATTTACCTGTTTCTATCTGTTTTTATTATATGTTTACCTGGAAATGTAATGGATGAAATGAATAAATACAATAGTAATAATCTTCTATATTAGTGTGCAAACTGCAAATGTCATGTGTTCACTCTGATTATAAGCTATAAGTTGTCTGCATACAATTCCAAATATGAACCTACAATTTCTCATCTTCTATGAGCACTTCTAGTAGACCTGACCCTCCAATTTCTACAATAACTTTATGTAAAACCACAAAGAAGAAATGAGATCATTTTATGAATATAACAGACTCTGAAGATAACACCTAGATTGCATGGCGATGCCTCCCATATCTGTCATAACCTATCACACATTACCCTTCAAAATGGGCACTGTCATCGCGCCCACCTAGGGGTGTAAGTATGCACCATTCGATCCGATGTTTATTTTGGATGACCGATAAAATGACCCAGATAAAAATAAAATGACAGATGGGATGAAAAACAGATCACGGATTATGTGATCTGTTTCTTTGATATTTTTCTCAATTATATGTCTCAGTTTTTCTGGAACTTAAAGCTGCATTGCCACCTTTTTTGTCTTCCAAGATTGAAAGTTGGGTTGTTCTGCACTTGTCTAAACTTTAAGAAGGAACATCCCAAAATGTATGGTGGCAGTATATCAGGAGTAATAAACTTCTAAACATTCATTCGTTGTAAAATAATCATGTCATTTATAAACAGTTTTCTGAGATTTTTTTTTTCCTCTACCACAGATCACTTTTAATTCAATCCTTATTTTGAATCAGTGATTGATGCTGAACTGCACTCTTAGCAAACATGAAGGAAATGATTAAAGTTTAATTAGTTCTTCTTCACAGACCAAGCTGAACAGGACTTCTATTCTAGAGTGGTCCTACTTTGAAGATATTACCAGAAATTTTGCTGTAATGAGAATATGCTGACAGAATGAATTGGGGAGTGGACTTTCATTCATACAACAGGAAGATTGTCTTGATTATTCTGAAAATGTACTCTGTAGTATTAATTCTCCTTTTCCCTCAACCCCTCCCTCTCCCCCCCCCCCCCTCTCTCTCTCTCTCTCTCTCTCTCTCTCTCTCTCTCTTGATATGTTTTTTTCTTGTCTTGTATGCAATCACTTGTATTCATTTGGTTTTATATCTCTCATTCTTTCTCTCACCAACATCTTTATCTCTCTCTCTCTCTCTCTCTCACCCTCTATTTTGATATGAGTTATTTTCTTTTATTCATTCACTTGTAGTTGTTGTGCCTATCTCTCTAATTCTCTCTCCTCCTCCCCCCCCCCCCTCTCTCTCTCTCTCTCTATTCCCCTTTTTCTTTCTCTTGTATCCTGCTTTCTGTTTGCACTTACCTTCTGTTTCTCTCAAGCCTATTTCTTTTGCTTTTCTGTCACCCTAACTGTGTTACCTTACTGAAAATATGTAATTATTTTTCAACTATCAGTAGCATACCGTATCATACTACCTTTGTCTAAAATGTCAAATTAAATTCAAACATATTAGTTACATGTCTTTGCATAGTTCTTAAATATAACCTCATCCTTGAACTACTAACACAGCTTGAACTGCCACTAATTTGTAGGAGAAAATATCAACCAAAAATGTTGAATTTTGCCCAGTATTCTTGAATTTCAAACTGACAAACTCTTTTCTTTGGTTTGTCGATCAAAATTAGGATTATTTGTAAAGGTAATGAGGTCCATCTGGAATGCGGAATTCGTTCAAACTCAATTTTGGCCAGATTGTATGTCCTAAAGAAATCAAGTATTGTAATGCAATTTATCAAATTGATTATTGCAAGCCAGTATAGACTGCCTGACAAACAGAATTTTTGTCAATTTACTGAAATATTTGTCCTTCATCAAAGTTCTCACAATATATGTGAATATGCATTTTACTGATAAGTAAAGGAACATCTTATTTCTGTTTCACAAACTCCTAAAAGTTGTGTTTATGTTAGGATTTAATGAAGACAGCCTTTGAACTTATATGCCTGAATTTAATTTCTAAAAAGTGCAATGAAATACCTTGCATTTTAGATGATACTCCAGCTTAATACCGAAGAGGCAAAATTGTAAGATAAAGTGACAATATTGTTCAAAATATTTGTGACTGAATAAAAATGCTGCAAGACGTCGCCTGACCTTCAGAGCCTCCATCAAGGAAATATAAATACCAAATTATCCTCGACCCAGGGTCAGTATAAGAACCATTCATAACAAGATCTGTTTGTGATGGCCATGGTCCGGTAACCAGGGTATATTATGTGTTGTTTTGGTCATCCAAGAATGCAGATATACACAAGTATGATGATTTAGGCAAGTGAGATTGCTGTTATATTGCTCGATGCGTGGGCAGGGGTTTCGGCATCTTGGTAACCCAGCATAGTGACGAACAGAAGTAATTTCTCACAATTGTGCCCACACTATTTGCAGTCATTTCTTTTGATAAGCTACATCGGTAACAAAAGGAAAAAAAATTAGGATATGAGCAGAAATGAGGGTCTTTTGAAAATGTTTGAGATCATATTGTGTTCAATCAAGTTATTTGAATACGTCTTCTCAGTTTTTATAAGCATTCTATTATAATTCAGCTATGCCTTCCTCTTAGTTTGACTACATGAGCATTGAACCTTTGAAGTTATTAAGAGGTCTGAAACATGTCAAATAGTAATCAGAAAACTTATGACTTCAAATCCTACCTGTGGGACTCAAGGTGGGGATGGAGAAGTAATGCTTTACCCAAAGGTACTGGCTCACTTTGTATCCCTTACCAAGCAATCAAAATATTATGAATAAAACTACTTAAGTAATCACTAAGATAATCAGTTAAACCATAGACAAAGTGAACTTTGATTCTTGAAGTGATCCGCTCTCATATTTCCATTTCTCTATTAATTCCTGTAGAGGCCTAGCAACTTACGAAGTTCTTTACCTGTTCTGAATAATAACCCAGATCAGGTAAGTCCCCTTATTTTGACCCTTTTCCACAGTATTGTCACTTTGTCGAAGCATCTGCACGAAAGAATTATTTATATGTTTAAAATTTCATTCATTTTGAAATAATTTTGATTTGATAGCAAAATACGTTCATCCATTGGTTGATCAAATTTAAGCTATAATTTATCATCTGTTTAGCACTATAAAACTAAAGCATCCCTAAAAGGAAACTTTTTTTGTTCTTTTCAAATATTTTCTTTAAATATTACCAGAAGCCACTTCATGATTATAATTCTTTGAGATGTGTCATTTATGTTTCTAAACATTACTTTTTCTTTCTCTCTTATCAGTGTACATGTATGAACATGATTTTGCTTCAGATATATCTTCCATTCATTTCATTTACAAGCTGTGAAACTATCTTTTCATGTTGTAATTGTTTCTTGTCTTCGCTTGATACATTAAAAAAACACATAATAAAGATGGTTATCCTTCTTTCATTGTAATTTCTGTATATTGTCAGCTGAGAGCCAGAAAGCCTTAACTCATCATTATAAAACTGAGTTAATGCCCTTCTGGTTTTCAACTGACAAATGTTTGCTTAACCCAATGACTACTGAATTTTCTCATTCCCATAGGCTTATTACAGGGACCACCTGGCTCCCATACGCAAAGGGTTAAACTTTAGCTTGGTTAGCTCAAAGTATGTATTTTGAAATTGTAATGAAAAGGTAATGTTACACAAAAATTTCATTCATGTTTGACCGATAACATTTCAGGAAATTTTAGAGAATAACATTAATTCATTATCAAAGTGGTAATAAAGAAATAGTAAAGTAGAGAAATATTTTGAATAAGGAGCAAGACATATAGGGAGTGCAGAAGCAGTGATAGATAACTTACACTCACACACACATGCGCGCACACACACACACACACACACACCCACACACAAAGAATTTTAAAGCAATAATTCATTATCAAAGTGGTAATAAAGAAATAGTAAAGGGCATTTTATTGTACCTTCATAGAAATGAAATCCCAGAAAAGAGAAACATTTTTATTAAGGAGCAAGACATATAAAGAGCACACACACACACACACACACACACACACAAAGAATTTTGATTTTTAAAGCTTGTGATTCTTCATTTCTAGGCTGATGCTTTTAAAAGTAGAGTCTGTCATACATGAATGTCACACAGTCATTTTAGAAATATGAGAGGACTTTACAGATCTCTTTTGTTTTATTTTCTTTCAAAAAATTACCTTTTTTAGGCAATTTCATTGCCTTCAATACAGGAAGTATGATTAGATTTTAGTTATTTTCACAAAATCTAATATGCAATTTGGATAGTCATTAGTAATTCAAGTTGAATGTTTGTGACATTGCAGTATCATTAAAACAGGTTTAACTCATCAAGTTCCAGTTAGTTCAGCATGAATCATATCTTTCATTGATGACTTCAGGTATGATGTACCTCCCTCTCGATTCATCCCAACATAAAATGGGTTATATTTAGCCATAAATAGCAAAGCATGGCAATACCTAATAGATCATTGGATTAAATCTCTGAGATACTTATTAACCTGTCAGTGCTAATTCGCCTACAATCTGAAGAGGGCTCTCGCATAACTCTTCTTTATTTCCTTCTTCGAATAATGCCGGTCATGATTTGCTTTGACTGCCATTCTTTAGAACGTGTTAAGGACTTCGCTTGGCCTAAAATAGCCGTATCATGCATGATATTATAACTGTTTTTAGTTTGATGAAGTGTACCCATAAATCCTGCCCACGTCAAATGCTGCCAGAAATTTACTACCTGGGCTGGCCAATTATGAAGCGCTGGAAAGCGCAAATTTAATGGAGTTCTGTGAAGCGTGTGTTTGACGTCAAGTCATCACACTGTAAGCAGCGTGAGTTAGTAGCAAATGCTCCAGGAGTATGTCTATACAAGGTTTTAGTCCTGATTTAATTAGCCTTACTTGATCAGAAAATGTAGAACACATAAAGTTTCTGTGATGAAGAAAGGGATGGCAATTTATGGAATGGATTTGATCTAGGAAGAAAGTGGTTGGCTCTCCAATTCTTTTCTCTTCTGGCAGCAGCCTAGCCAGGATTTTGTCAGTTTGGGGGGGGAGGGCATAGGAAGGTCAACACTTTCTGGGGGGTGGGGGCACTGGAAAATTTTCTCTGTTATTTGAGGGAATGTAGCAACCAAGTGAAAAAAAATTGCACAGATGTATTAAAATTTAACATTTTGATGCATTACATAGCTTATGCAGTGTTATGTGGTATCAAATTATTTTCAGCTCCACCCCCTGGCTACGCTGGTGTATGCTGATTGAAACACAATCTTGAAATGGCCCATTGTTTGTAGGGGCAGTAGCATTTAAATTTTGGTGCTTAGCTGCTTACCCTGATCACAAACAATTGTGAAATGAGCAGAGGAATTTGTCTTCCAAGTTGGAATGTTCCTTTCCATCACACGAATGTATGCTTCAGTCAATGAATTTTGAATCAGTGATACAAAAAAAAATTCAGTAAAGAATTGATGATTAGAAAGAGGAAAGTAGTGACATGTTTACAAAATTTATAATGAATCAAACTTGGGGAATTAAGTTATCCTCATTGACCATTTTTCTTGAATGAAGTAGGAGACAAAGTTTTCTAACTGAGTGGGAAATAAGATGGTATGGATGTACTCTGGGCTCTACCAGAGCTATCCAGCTGAGGTACACATAAGCTACTGGTGTGCTGCCTGGCCAGGGCTATTTATAAAACACAACTACTGAATGGAGGATATATTTAGCCTGTCATAAAACTACTATGCTATGGTATCACCAGCTCAACAATAATATTGTCAATAAATCAGAGAAGTGAACTGAAATATAAGTCATCTGTTTGGATCCAGAAGGTTGTTAACTCATATACCTCAAAGTAGAGTTTACAACCTTCTGTCTCTGAACAGACAAAGATAGTTTGTTAATTACAGATATAATTGTGAAATCATTGAGTGCATTTAAGAGAAAATGGGCTAAAATCAAGCAGGAACTAAGAGGTTCATTGATGCTCTTATACAGACTAGCAAGTTAAGAATTTGGAACCATAGAAAAGATACCCCATTTTCAATTTTAGAGCATCACTTTCTTTTTTAAACAACATATCACTGGTGCCCACTCAGGGATGATAGTAACCTATATTTTTTTGCAGTTTGATACACAACTTTCTTTTTATTTGTTAACTAATAAGATATGACTTATAGCTTTACTAAATAATGTGACATGAAGAACAAATAATTTTAAACCCCTTAACAGCCTGTAGTATTCAAACCCAACCCCATTTACCAATGATGTCCTGGGCCCTGTTACCTAAAACTTATAACAGCTGCCACAAGTCTATAACAAATTTAACTCCCAGCTAATCAATCACTTTCAATGGTTTCTGTAGCTTATATCGTAAACTTGAAACTATGTAAACTTGTTACTGATATGAAACAGGGCCCTGATATGTAGAATGGACCTTATAACCTGGGACACATCCAATTCATTACGAAACTATTCCTGGAAGGACAGGTCCCAGAATAGCTTGGCAATCCAAATACCATATAAATCTCATCGTGACAAAGCCAGCGATCAGAATGAGTGTTGTTCAGCTGTCCGCGTTGGTCTCCATCTCCCATCACTCACCATCACAGCAGATACCGGTCTTTCGGAAGTCATCTTCAAGGTGATGATCTTGGACTGGACCAGTAGCAAACATGTAGTAGCATCATTTTAGAAGAATCCTAACATAAAAAGCACAAAAAGGTTAGGTAGTTTTTGAATTAAATTAATTTGGAAGGAAAATATAGCTTTCAAACATCAAAAAATTAAAGAGGGATATGTTAGCCTGATAGTACTCTTTGACTATGAAATATGGGATTGGCCCAATGTTTGTTGTTTCAAGCCATTTTTAGATCATGTTCATGTTGTTGTCCTTGAGATGTTTTTCAGGCTGCTGCATTTGTTTTAACATGTCAGAGATTGATTGGATGAGGATTTCCTTACAAAAGACAGTCAGACCGCAGGTCGTATGCAAATGAGCAAAAAGGGCTGATTTTATTTCCAGTGCTTGAAATGGCACTCTCCTTGCAACCAATTGGCTGTTTTGCATGGTCATATTCAAAGTTAATTAACTCAAGAAATATTAATGCTATGCTTATCAAATTTTCTGGAGAGATAAATGGATAGTGTATCAATGCAGACATCTCTTGTTTAAGTTATAATTCAAAGTATAAGTAGTTGAAAATAAGTGATAAAATAGTGAAATAAAACACTTTTCTTTACAAGATTTCAAGTCAATAAAAGACATATAAAAAGTATATGAGCCACTATTAAAGTGCACATGTATGGAAGCGTTGAAGTTTCATCTTTTACATTATCATATTCAAAACATCCATACATTTATGACAGGGTCAGGATCCAGCAATATTCAACCCAAGTACACAATATATCCTTGAAATTGTCAAGACCATAGAATCCTAGCACTGTGATTGGCTGGCAAGGCCACCCTGCAAGATTAGGGCGCGATATTTGAAACCACATGCCACCCGTTGGGTGAACTCTTGACCTCTTGTGCAAACATGGTCCTGGCTGTGACAAACATGTTGATCTATTTTGGGGAAAGGGCTTGTGAAGTGACCAATCAGAGTGCTGGAACCAACTTTTTGAAGGACACAATGTGTACTTTGGTTACATTTTGGTGGATCCTGACCCTGTCATTCAGTGTACATACATATTATTTCAATATTTGTAAAGTATAGGTGTTGCCCTTCACACTCATGTCAAATTTAGCCTGGCTCATAATGAAACTATGTGAGTTTTTTTTACAGGTTTACTTTTCGTTTCATTTCCATTTTTTGGTCATAAAATAACACTATTTTTCACCAATTTCGTTACATTTTTCATAGACAAATAGAGTATGTCATGAATCTGTAATTCTTCCTCTTTTATTTGATGTGAAAATCATGACAATCAGTAAATGTTAACTAGTCCATTCAATCATTTGGAAATTAGATGTTCCTGGGGATTCCTGCTCATTATGTATTCAGAGACTGACCCAGTCAAGCAAAACTGGAAATAAAATAGAGCACTTTTTGGGGACCTGCGGTTTGACTGAAGAAATATGTGTTCTCTGACCACGGAAAAACAATTTAGTCATCAAACTTTGCTTTCGGTTTTGCTTGTGCAACAAACCATGGTATGAAATGAAAATGAAAATTAACAAGGAAACTGGTCACATCAAGTTTAAAGTGGACTGGACATCCTTGAATTTAAAGAAAAGTGAAAATATTGTTGTGAAGAGTCATTACGAAACAGAAATAAGAGGTTGTCTGAAAATATGTTAACTATGATATGTATGTCTGATCCATCAATAAACTTGAGAAAAGGAATATCATGAGTATTTTTAGGTAGACAAGGATTGGAAAAGTAGTCTGCATTTATGACATCACACATTATGATCAAATTACCTATTGGGCATTCTCCACACTATGAGTAATTTCAACTTTCACCAATTTATGCATGTAGCTTTGTAATTCCAATGCCCAATTAACCTCAAATTTCCACTAATTTGTTTTTCTGTCATTTTTTGTGCTTCCATTTAGGCCAGCTTTGTACAGAGGTTTAATTTATCTTCTTTTTTTTTTAATTTAAACGCTGGTTGACATTTTGAAAGATATTAATAGTGAAACATTTGATGCATTGAGGTAGACATTTGTTTCCTTAAAAAAACATTCATGTTTATTTGAAAATTGACAGGGGAAGACTTGTTGCTTAACAATAAAACCCTTGACTAATACCTTTCATGTCTTGGCCAATATCAATTTTACTTCCTTGAGGCCTAAATGCCTCATCTTCAACAACATGACATCCCTGAATATTAGTTTTGATGGCTATTTTATCCACAACCCATTCAGTGACAGAAATGTTTTCTGAAATTGTGAGTTACGTGCGATGAGAGAAATGATGCTTCCTGTTTCGTCTCATCTGAAATTGATAGCATGTTAGGACCATTTCATAAACAACCGGACTACATGGAAAAGTCAAATTCAATCATAATTGAGGGTTAAGTACTCCAGCTGGATCCAACACAGATTAGTGATATTCAACATACCTGACTGCAAAGTAGTAGCCTTGTATTACTGTCAGATTTGTGGCAAATTTGGCAGGCTATAAAACAGGTATATGAGCACTTGCTTATGAAGATATAAGCAAACGGTTAGGTAGCTCAGCGAAACGTCGTGGCGCTTAAAGCTCATGTACAGTATTGGTAGCAAAAAGGAAATTGGAAAGAAACATGTTAAATATAGTCTCATGTTGTTCTCCTTGTATCAAAAGATGTCTGTAAGAAATCATTTGGTATTCCATCTATGATTTCTGGTGAATTTCAGTGTAAATATCTGTAAGGAATGCTTGATCACTGCCATTATGCTAGGACCCGTCCACCCCGACGGCTCCCCGCACAGCAGTCTTGGGGCTTCGCATAGAGACAGCGTGTGTGCACTGTGTGTAGCTACTCATCATTGGTTTTACACGTGTGTTTACAGCGTATAGCACATGCTGCCTTTGTTGGGATTTTACGTGCCTGTCCCGGCACATAAATTAGTTTTTGCCTCTTATTTGTTTAATATTAAACTTTAGGAGGCGAAATCTTCACAATATCTTAGTATTGCTAGTATCTTGCTATTTATCGACAAAAATTGAAGAAATCTGACGAACAGCTTTTGAGGGCTTACCAAAACTTTACATGACCTTTAAGAACGCGGGAAAAACGCATATGAAAAATTTGCTCAAAATCATAATTTTATTCTATAAAGGCAGACTCAGAATATTACAATGTAGAATTAGTATTCAAATATTTGAACAATTTTAAGCAAAATAATATGAAAATTTTTATTCAGATATGTCTGATTCTAATTTTATAAGCACATACAAAACTTGCAGTTTTCCTCTATGCGTCTTTCCCGCGTTCTTAAGTGCCACAACGTTCCGCTAAGCTACCTTATAACATAAGTATGAATAACAATATAATGTAGAAGTTCAAAAAATGAAGACTTAGTGAATGTGACCCCCTCCCTTGTTTCAAATGGAACAATGATTGAAATGTTGAGTGTTATCAAGGCTTTATGTTTGCAATATCTTAATGAAATTCATTGAATGGTTTTGCTACAATTTCAAACCAAATCATTTCTTTTCCACTACAAAAACTCATTACATTATTCATTTACAAATCAATATAATAAATTATAGTGGCAGGATCATGTACAAACACAAAAAGGCTTGTTAGAAATGACCCCTTTCTTTTCTTCTCATTAAAAGTCAGTAGACTGCAGTCATTTCTGCAAAAAATGGGGGGAAAAGGCTTGTTTGTAATGTTTATCCTGCTTTACAAACACTGTTTTACAACAACATCCATTTTTTCGGAAAAACAGTCAGTGGGAGTTAATAACCTCAAGAAAGGCATGCCATGTTCCTTTATGCGTGAGAGTGGGAAGGAAGTATGCTTCAAGACTTGTGTTTGTTGGACTATGTCAACATTAATGTGCATGGAATGTTGTTCATTTTTAGGGTCAAGTGAGTTTAATTGGTTCAATGTTCCCTGCCTTCATCAGCCCATCTCAAGAATCAACCATGGGATGGATATGTAATATTCTCTATGCCCTACCCCAATAAGTAAAGGTGCACCTTGTCATTGTTGCAATAAGGAACGGATCCAGGTTTCCGTTAAAAAGGGGGGCATGCACAGTGTTGAAAATCTCTAACAGGCAGAAATAATAACCCCTCCCCCATTCAACCCAATCTGGCAACAGCAGCATGCAGGGATTTGAACCAGTAATCTTTCAAGTTGTTAACTACTGTAAATGAAAGGATCTTTAAGGCATAAGAAATTCTGTCAGATAACTTTAGATTCTTAAAATGTTTTAGGTTTTACTATTTGCTATATTCTCCATCTTTCTTTGGTTTATATCAAAGACTCACTAGATTATTGTCAGTTTGTTGGAAAGGTATTGGGGAAATGCAAAAAGAAAAAGGTGGATGACCCATAGACGATTCCAGTCTGCTTAGCTTAGCTCCATGAATAGGAAACTCATTTGACATCACATTGAGGAAGTAACGCCACATGACCATGAAGTCAATAACATATGCCACTTCTCAGAATTGCAGTTCTCTGTACCTTTTACTATTGGAGACCACAAAAGTACAAGTTGCTTCCAATGATGCATTGGGAAATTATTCAGAAATTATTTTAGAAAATTAACAGCTTGAAAAATTCTGTTTGACATGCTTTCAAAAAAAAAGATATGATTAAATAGCCCATTTTTAATTGATCAATATTGTTTCATAGAAAAATATTCTCGTTGCATTTGCATAATTTAGCTTGCAAACCCTATCAACATATTTCAGTTTTAAATTTGTACAAATTAAATGGATTTTGTAATACCAGTGCATATGTAGCCAAATCCAAATAAATTTAGTGGTTGTGAAATTCTAATACCTTTTCTGGCTTAAATTTTGGTTTGATTTTATGACTTTTACAAATTTTATTCAACTCTTTTCCCACTTTGATTGACTTTCAGAACAAGCAACTGATCCAGGTTAATCAACTTTTGTCACCCTTACAGTGTGTTTGAACATTATACAATTATATGATATTGCAGTCCAGGATTCAGTTTCTAGCAAAAAAATACTTGAGATAGAATTGTTAACTGTATATTGTCTTATACCTGGAAAATGATTGCAAAAAAACTTTCAAGAAATCAACTCAAGGACAAAATTGTCTATTATATATCCTACAGAAATCATGTTTGGATTATTTAATATGTCATTGTTACATTCGCACATTTCAATATAGGTGATGGGCAAGGCCATTGATGTTGCCTTGGGTTGATTTTTCCAAAGTTTCTGCTATCGTGTGCAGGATTATTTTGTCAACCACTCAACAGTTAGAAATAAAATAGCTTTTGATTGACAAAAGCTGACTTTTCTTCATTCTGATTGGTTAAAAGTGGCTTTGCAGCTGACCAATGGGGTCAGTATTGCTGGGACAATTGATTGCAAATCCTGAATACATGATCTTACTAACCTTACTGCAAAATCTAGTTGCATTCAATTATTTTGAGTTGTGTTTAAACACAGTTATTTATTCAAGAGGCCCCTGTCCTCTCTTTCATAGACAAAATCATATTTTGATGACAGGCAGTTTTTGAAAAGGAGGAAGAAGAAAACATGTCATAAGTCCACTCACCTGCCACTGGACAAAAACAAGTCTGTTTATTATGGGAGCTTCAGAGGACGTCATTGTTTTGGTCATTTGGAGGCAGGGTAGGAAATATTGCATTTCTTTGATTTCCCTTGTTTAATTAGTTTATGACCTCCAATCAGGGTGCTCATAATCCGAAAGTCAAGAGTTAATGTACATTGCGTGTCATTCATGCACCTGTATGAACTATAAACTTTGAGAAAAAACTTAGTTTGCTTTGAAGGAACTAATCATATGGTCAATCAAGTCTTTATTTTAGAAAGCATCATGCAGCTTTTTTAACTTTTACATGTAACTGGCAAGCTATAAAATGATCCGTTTGAGTTTTAGTAGGACATGTACATGCATGTGCTTTTTAAAGTAATTTGACGAAGACTAGGGTCTGCAAAGGCAAACTACTTGAATGTTTAATTACCTGTTTAGCACCAAATGCTAACTAGAGCTGACAGCATCAGTTGTAATTTTGATGTTGTTATCATTTGAAAATCATAGTTGGATGGTAATCAAATAGAGTGCTGGCAAAAGATCCAATACACCACTTTACAGGCTTTAACATTTTGTCCTGAATGTTAGAGGTTCTATGTCGCTATACTTTATTCAATATATGGGCGCCAAATATTTCTTCTATAAAGACATATTGCAAGTTTAGATACACTCTCAATAAACATAAGAGCAACTTGATTAGACTAGTTCCCCCCCCCCCCCCCCCCCCACGCACTCGCCTGGAATAGGGCCTGCACGGAACCCAACTCTGAGTTTGGTTTTGTTTGTACACTTTTCTTTTATCCTCTATTTTCTTTTATCCTCTATTTTCTTCATAGTCCTTAACTATTAACCCATAGAAGCGAGGTTAAGTTTTTTTAGGTTGATTTTATACATTCTAAACATACACAAGTTATTTGTTTTAGGTGATTGGTACTCCTTAAATGGTGCGAGAAAAAAAAACCTCTTGAAGTTGATTATTTTGCTAGAACAGCACTATTATTGTAGGGTTCTTGTGAGAATTGCAGAAGTGCAAAAATCCTACAAGGATTTTGGAAGGGGAGGGTATACACAGAGCCATAAGTTTTTTTTTTTTTTCTCTCTCTTTTTGAATAGGACATTTTGACACAGAATCTTTGGAAGGAACTAAACATTTTTTAGATTGATTCTTCTTTCTGGACTGTTGTTGTTTTGTAAATCCCTGTTTTGACACAAACAAATTTAAAAAAAACATTTTATATCTCGCAATATACCGTACCTACGACAGGAAAGAAAGAAACACTGCAGAGATTATGACTCAGAGGGCAGTATAGCTAGTTGAGGAGTAGGACCACATCACCTCTGTCTGTTCCAAGCATATAATTGCTCTTTATAAAATTACTTTTGTGCTGGTTTGGGGAAAATTCTAGGAAAAGACAGGGAAGGGATCAAGGGGAGTCTTTTTCATGAGATTGAATTAATTTCAATTATTTTCATCTATTCTGACAGATTCTATAAATTTGCAGTTCAGTTGTGAGGCTCCTAATTTCTACAAACATCTGTCATTTGGTCAAATATATTTTTTGTACAATCATTTAACTGACAAATAACCCTGATATATTGATATTTTTTCATCCTTTCCTCCCTTTTGCCCGCTATTTGTCACTTTATATCAAATCAATACTTTCCATCATTAAATTGAATTTTATTGGGTGTAATTGAAAATATCCTGTGGAATCTTAAATGCTCTAGGTTATTTTTTGAGAGGAAGGAGCAAGGAGAAGAATCGCTGTTTCATTTAAAGATTGTTGGGAAGGAAATTAGCAGAACGTGAAATCAGGCATTTGATTATGAATCGGTTTAAAGTGTTTTATTTACTCAGATGAAATTGAATTGTCGCTCCTCCCCTCACAGTCACGGATTGTGAATAGTGTTGTGAAGGTTGTGGACAGAGTAATGACTAAACTTGAAGAAGAAAATATGCTTTGCTTTCCTCTTGTGCAGATTACATGCTCTTTTTTATTTCTTCTGTGACTTTTTTTTGTACTTCTGTAAAACCAGAACTTTTCCCACTTGTCACTTTATGGCAAGAAACTTATGTGAATTGCAACAATTCAGGGTAAAGGTGTTCAATAATTATTGTTTTGCAGCAAAAACACTTCAGCTTTCTGGACCCCTTGCAAAATTTGTGGAAGTTTCTGATTTTACAGTATTTTATAGAATTCTTTTGTCTCACCTTTCAAATCCAAATTCAAATTCAAATTCGTATTTATTTCATTTCCAACAGAAAGAAATAACAATGGCATTACAGATATTATTGCAGAAAATATGAAAAAGATATGTACAAATTCATTTTTTCTTGATAAGTGTACAAGTACACTGAACATATAAATAAATTATTATAATGAATTATTAAATCATTTATTTTAAATTAAATGAATTATTTCTCTTCTCTATCTTTGTATTTTGTGTATCTTTCTTTTACTCCTTTTCTGTTGTTTCTCTTCTCATTCTTTTGTAAAACTTCCAAATTTTTGTGTATTTCCTATGCCTTAAATTTTTCATTTTTTATTCTTTACATTGCCAATTTTCTTAATTTTTTTTAAATTTCATTTTTTCTGTAGCATTCTCGCATTCCTGCTAGTATTCTTCAGTCTTTTTACTAATATCTCATTCTTCTTTTTCATGATTCCCGTATAGTTTTTAAAATTTTGCTTTTCTCACTTATCATCTCTCCTAGAGTTTTTCCTTTATTCTTTCCTTTTCTCTTTCTCTGTATTTATTTTTTTGTTCTCCTCTCTCTCTCTCTCCCTCTGTCTCTGTCTATATCCCCCTTTCTCTTTCTATCTCTGTCTGTCTCTCCCTCTCTATGTCTCTCTAATTCTCTATGTCTGTCACACACCACACACACACACTTTCTCTCTCTCTCTCTCTCTCTCTCTCTCTCTCTCTCTTGCTCATCCACTCTTTATATTTCTCTTTCTCTTCTTACGTTCACCTCTGAGAACTGCAAAAAAGAACTTTAAAGAAATAGTTTCATTAGAATACAAAGTGTCAAAGAAACAACCAGACATAAAGATATTTTATTTTTTAAAAAGAGAAATTGTTAATTTTTTTAATTGCAAAAATATCAAATCTGATTTATATGTGATTGATTTTTGTTTGTTTTTCTGCAAAAAACCTTTGCAGATAGTCACCCTAAAGTGATTAAAAGAGCTATTGAGTTCAGTTATAAAAATTATCTGTAGAAGATGTACAACAGAAGACATTAAGATGGCGCTCTTTCATTGCCCACTCCAGTGCCGTATATAGATAGAGTTTGGCCAGCTCAGTTTCAGTTGGGCACAACATGGCATATATTCCTTTGTTACATGGTTGCCTAACAAAGCATCATGCCACCATATTGTTACCCACTGGAGCAGAGTTTGCCAGACTCTCTCTCTATATACAGTACTGCCCCACTCTGTAGTTTCCAACATTTTAGTTCTTTCATACAAGACTTGAACTAAGCTGATGTTTCCTATCCCTGTGTTGTTTCCCCCCCCCCCCCCCCCAGTGATTGTATATTTCCCTATTAAAATATGAATTAATTTGATATATGATAGGATCACAGAAATGCTTTCATGATTTTTGTGGGAATTTATCCTTTGTCAATAAAATCTTCTCTCTTTTTTTCAGGAGGTCTTCCTGTATGTTTTCACATTTATCAACTTCACTGTTTTGTTTAACAAATATTAAGTATGTACAATATATTTTATCCTTGCAATAAATAGTAGGCAAGATGTGTCATTTTCTGAGCCTGACAAACTCTGACTTCAGTTCATATTTCAAAGAAGAGCTCCTTTGCAAAAACAGCAAAGTATTTTGTATTATTTATAATTTAAATGTAAACAAATATAAAACATGTCCAAACAGATATACAAACAATTTATGTTTAGAGTGTTATATACACTTTTTCTCAATCACAATATTGCGAGCACCAATATATAGTCTCTTAAAAATCCATCTTGCTAATATCCAAGCAAGTATTACGTCATAACATCATCCATGATAGGAAAATTAACACTCTGTGTTGTCTCAACCCCCTGGTAGTAAGGTCTGTTCCTCCGGATGCAGTCCTGGTAGTCGTTACCACGGTGATACCACTGGCACCCCTGACCCTGGTGGATGATGCAGGTAGCATAGAGGGCTTGGCAGTCCTCCACTCCATCCACCATGCTGGGGGAGGGGTCGTAGATGCACCCTCCAGCTGCTCCTCCTCCATTCTGGCTCCATCCTCCCATGGTAGATTGGATCTGAAAGGAAGATATGGGGATGAAAGTTAGGGATGTGGTCCTTAGCCTGTTGGACACAATATGAACTTTATTGTACATAGACTCCATCCCGAGTTAGGCTAAGTATTCAATGGGTTCCTTGTTTTCCTTTTGTGACGATTGGTGCATTTTAAAGAGCTGAAAAGAATGATCACTTGTTTGTATCAATATAAGCTGCATTAGACTAGTAGGAAAAAATCTAGATTAAGCTGGGTAGCCTGAATTAATAAAACATTTTAAAGATATACATATACTTGAAATAGAAGTGAAACCATCCCAGTTACATTATTTTTTCATTTTAACCTCCTCTGGGTGACAACGTTTTTGGGGCAGTTATCATAAATGAACTTCCAAGAGTGAAATTTTTCTTAAAATGTTGAGCTTCATTAATGAATTGGGCATGAAATATGTTCTGCAAATATATATTTTACAAAAGATGTAACAGTTTTTGTTTGTGGAAGAATGTAGACCTTCTTATTTGAAAAAACAATTTGTTCAAAACTCAAATTCTTGAGCAGATTTGCCCCCCTCGGCACTGATTAGATATTAAACTTACCATGCACTGAGAGCAGTATCTATAGTAGAAATTCTTGATTCCTTGTTTTTGTTGCTGTGTTACATCTCTCCATTCGTCCACCCAGTCACATGAACTGATGTGAAGCTCCCCATCAACTATGCTACCTGAAGAATCAAACAATTACAGTCCATTAATATCTCTCCTCCAAATGAAAATAAAAATTACATCTATACAAATGATGAAATAGTTTTTATAATTTGTTTTCCATGGTGACTTGTGAAAGTACAGTCACATCAGGCTGTGGAAGTTAGAGATGCATGACAGTTTTTGAAGTTTGTGGTATTAGAGGGTACCAATCACCAACAATAATTTTGCTCTGTATGTTAGAGGTTTCATGTTGTTATACTATATTCAAAATATGGGCTTCAAATATTAATTCTATAAAGAGATATTGCAATTTTAATTACACTCTCTGTAAGCGTAAAAGCGACTCGTGAGTAGACTACTCGACGCACCCGTACGAGCTCGCGCGGAACCAAACTCCGAGTTTGGTTCTGCGCGAGCATTTTCATGTTATCCTCTATATCCTTCATACTCATTAATTGCTGACTTGTAGAATACCAGGCAAAGTTCTTTGAGGTTGATTTTATACTTTCTAGCTGTACACAAATTATTTTTTCAGGTGATTGGTACACTTTAAACAACCTTTATTGTTTGTAGCGTGTGATACATCAAGTGTTCAGCTTTATATATCCCAGTCACATCTTCAAGACTGACAATACACCAAATAGAAAAGACTATTACCCTGAATAGCCAAAGTTTTATCACTTCGTGTATAAATGGAGTCGGTTTGACTTGGGCATTACTCAAGTTGCTATAATGAATTAAGTTTTAAAAGTCAAAAGAGTACGTTCCATTTTTTTCTCATGATTAAACCTGGCACAATGCACATTTTAATATACTCTTTTTTCATATTCCAGGAAAACATTCTTAATCCAAATATTACAAACACCAATTTCAACACTTGACTGGGATATGGTGCCTAATGGTCTAAAATAAGTAGCTATTTATATGAAAGTGATTGTCAAAGGATTGTGTTATTACCTGATATAAGGTACTTTGTTCCAATCTTGAGTGAATGAGGTCCACAGAGACTGTCTCCCGGTGACGTCAGGATGGATAGAGGGAACCCTGATGCACCCTTCTCCAGGTTCTCATTACCCTTGAAGATCTTGTCCACGTTGATAACGTACTCAAATTGTCCAAAGCGCCCTCTCAGCCGGATGTCATCCATAGGGTTCTTTTCCATGATGTGTCCTGTTAACACTGTGGATTTAGGAAATGAAACATTCATGAGGCTTAGTAAACTTGATTATGCAGAGACTCTGATTTTAGCTACGTGATTTTCAATTTATGTGTTTATTTGTAAATTTCAAAAAAGAAACTGCATAGTGCATTGCAAACCCCATCCCCTCTCCCCCCCCCCCCCCCCTCTCTCTCTCTCTCTTTCTCCATCACTTCTTATTGCTACCTATTGTTCAGTCTATCCTGACATTTTATCTTACACTGTAAGAGTCCACTCTCTTTTTGTATCTTGCTAAAATTGGGCTGAATATTGCAGCCTAATAACAATATAATGTGAATTAAGGAAAGAGTTTCTCTGTTTCAAACTCTGAATTTTATTTGCATTAAAAATGGTAAGAAATTCTTGGTCAAATCTAACTGCAGGTTGAACAAAAAGTACATCAGGCATCCATTCCTGAATACAGAACTTACTTTTATAAATCTACTTTTATGAGACTCAATCCCTAAACAGTCTGTTTGAAATGGCTGTTCAATTGAAAACAAAGAAAAAGCAAAACCTCCCAAAAACATGATTTTGAATAAGTTAAAAGGATAAACTCTTACCAAAGTTTGCCTTGCAGTATTGCTGCTGAGGATGAGATGGTTGGCATATACAGGCAAGAGCAGAGTGCACCATGGTAACCAAGATACAGCATCTCATTACAACAGATGAGGATGATTTCAGAAAGGATGCCATCTTTGTATACAATTTCAGTTTTTAATTCCAAATGCTCAGCCTGAAAATTCTGTTTCACTAAGGATCCTGTCTACTTTATTCTGAGTTAGTTATAAGCCTGCTGGTCATGCGGTGACTTTGCGATATACTGATTGATTTTGGTGACTGGATAGAAATTTAAGCAGTTCTTGAACAATCTGACTGGTTAATCTTTAACCAATGGATGTAGTATCACCCAGGCTCTTCCATTCATGAAGCAATATCCCCTCTATCAATGATTATATAATCCCTGTTGACGTTTGGTGATAGGATTGTTTCATTATGTGTCATTGCACTTCTGTTGAATATGCTGTGAAGTTTGAATAAGGACATTTTTGTTGGCGGAGGTAGTGCCTCAGCTCGAGTTTTGTTAACCCTTTCAAGACAATTGACCACATTTTGTGGTTTGGCCCAATAACTTTTGATTCAGAGCTCTAAAAAATATACCAGATACAGGAGTAGAAAGAGCAAAAAATTCTGCACATACTGTGTCCATTTTTGTTGCATGATCATATTGCATTTGATGCCAGGAATTTTAAAAAGGAGAATAAGATTAAACATCCTTAAATTGGCAACACATTGAGAGATTCAAAATCATTGTTTTTTGTCCAAATTGGCAACTTTTTCAACTTTTCGGCAAAGTCCCTAACCATGTATATTATTTTCAAGACATTACATCTTATTAGAACCACGTAGCACTAAAAGAAAAATATTATTGTTGCCAATTTGCAGAACAAAATGTGATCAATTGAGCTCTTAAATAATTCCTGTCCTGAAAGGGTTAAGGGAGGGGTAGGGGTAGGAGAGAAATGACGTCAAACTCTCTTTCTCTTTCTTTCTCCTAAGAGAGACCGCGCAAGCAACATTTTCCAAGAAATGAAGAGAACTTTTTCTGTAAATGCACTTACTGACACCTTTGTGATGTGATTTCATCTGTATCAGGCGAGAGACTGAATTACTTTCAAATATTTTTCTGCAATGAATTCACTGTTTCTTTATTCTCATAATTATGTCCATCATGATAAAGGGGTAAGTTGTTTCACAATGATCTTAATAAATTAATTGCCTATGTTCTGGATCACCACTTACCTGGATGGACATCTCAATGTCGTTGTGTGCACGCACAGTAGATGGAAGAGCCAGCATTCCAGTGCCTGGCTGCCAACACCAACCTGACCAACTGGTGTCTTTGTCCGTAACTATTGACCAATCTGATTAGAGATGACCTCATCCTGATCGCACCGGATCCGAGCTACTTCCGAAACTTTTCCCTGCCCTTGCGTCAGCTGTACCGCATAAAGATGAGGTAAACTTATGTAAATAGAAGCCTCCAGTGATGCTCTCAATTTGAAGAACAGCTGGATCTCTGGTTATCATAAATCAGTGAAGAAGGAGGAAGTATTTGGGACATCCAAGTTATCTTCGGGACACTTTTAGAAAAATTATTTTATTTTTACCGCCAATTTAATCAGTAAGCATTGTTTTGTCCTAAATTATCCCTTATGCAGCCAACAACCAATAGTTACCCAGCATAAGTTATACATGTAAAAAATGAGGCAGGAAAAATTACTGTACAGATGCTGTCAAGGAAATCCATATTTACAGACTTATTGTTTTAGAGAACAGGCAATTTTGAATATTCACATTATATGGAACAAATTTCTTACAATTTTGTTGAATGATACAATTGCAAAATGTACTTTAAAATATCTGCTTTTGGTAATGATTTCTAGATAGATACCTTGTCAAAATGATGTAGATTCCTCATGTTTCATTTTCATTGATTAGATGAATTCTTTAGATGAATTGAAAGAAACATATGGTCTACTCATTTTGATAATGCAATACTAGCATTCTTCATGTTCTAACTGTACCACAAAGATCATATGATGATGAAATAAAATAAAGAGAAAGAAAGAAAGGTATAGAAAATCAAAAAGGCTTCATATAAAAAGAGTCCACCCACATATGGGGAAGCAAGCAAGAAGCACAGGTTGTTGCCCTCATATGGATAATTGTTTACTTACACCACCAAATCCAACAAACAAAAAAATTGGCATCCTCTTTTATCAGAAAGTCCTATTGTGCAGAACAAGATATATTTGTCACTAATATCAGGAGTACTGATGATCTAATTCTCTCTATGTTTGTTTCTCAAGCAACTCATTCCTGATACATGCTCTTCCTGTCCAGGAAGATTTCATGGAAAGCAGAGTGATATGGCAATTAAATTAAAGTATTCCAGTTTTTGTTAGATGCAGTGAGACTGTCCTTAGTGTACATGTAATTCTACTTAGTTGTTAAATGGTATTTTTTTACCATACTTTGACAACTGATTTTCAAACTTTTCTGTAAATGGAATCAGTCTCTTTTAGTGTCTTTCATGAGGTTATCCCTCACAAATAAGGTTAACCTTTTTTCAATTTGTTTGATTTATTCATGTTGTGTTTACGCAAATTACTTTTAAATCAATGTGTCATTCTTGTTGATATCATTTTTTTTTAATGTAAAATTTGAAACAATTAACTTAAAATGCACCTTTCATTATGTGAATCTTTGTTAGTGGCAAGATGAATGTTCACATGTAGGATCGCTTTGTTGATCAGCGTGGATTTTCAGTACAGAGGAATTTTTTCATCATAACCTATTACCCGATGTGTAAATTCTGCTTCATTGGCATGATGGCAGCGGTGGGATAAGAATTAAACGATATACAAAAAACATATGCCTTCATTGCGTCTCAAGAAAAATACTAAATCATATACAGCAGCAGTTGTAGTCTAAACATATATTAACTAACAATGGCAAGCAATTAATTTAATATTAAAATAACCAGCACTGTAACATTATTCAGGAATCCACTTATTTCCCCTATTTTTAGTATATACATCTGTATATAAAAGGCAAATGCAGTATCAGTGTTTCAAATGTCTAATTTCACCTCCAGGATATACTTTGAACACTAGAGAATTATCTTGGTGAGGATGTTTGTCTAGATATATACAAGGACTTAGTTTGACATCATCATTGATAATAATACTGTATCACTATAAAAAGAACATTCAAACTTTCAGAGCCTTGATATATACATGAGTGCTGCTCACCACATCCCTCTTGAAACAAACTTTTTTTCTCTATGTATGAAACATTTTGAAGAAAAAAGCACACACAAAAAAATGTCTACATAATGACTGACTGCTCTCATTAGATTCTTGAGAATTGGTTACACATCTCATTAATTATGTGTGTGTAGATTAATAAAGGAAAATCTATATATCTAAGGCTTTGTTAAAAGTCATTATCCTTCTCCAACATTTGTTCATCTGATTTAACAGCAACCATTCTTTAAAACATTTTACATGTATTAAAAAAAAAAAACATTTTTTCACAATAACTGAATGAACTTAAGAAGAAACATCTATTTATTTAAAAAAAACTGTTTACCCCTTCAGTATAACACCAACACTATTATAACCATTCAGTTGAAAGATAATTTCCAAATTATTGAAAACGCAAAGTTTTTAATCAATAGTGGCACCAATAAAAGTGGGTGGAGAGGTAATCTCTTTATATTTTCCTTTTTTTAACTAAAAAGACAACAAATAATTTAACAAAAACACAAACAAAAATCTCCAGTATCATTTCCAAGATCTATACCCCTCTGTAGAGTTTTGTAAATTAGCTCTCCCCTTGGATCAAGTGATTGTAATTTTGAAAGTGGAAAAGTGGTAACATTTATTAAAGTCTTCTGCCTCTCTCTCTCTCCATTGGCAAATCTTTTATGACCTTCTAGCACTAGGATATCCCTATAGGAATCAATATGACCATGTATCATTGCATTGGTGGTGCATTTATGAATGGATATGTTTGCCATTCAGCTTTTGACACCTGATTAAACTGACCAAATCTCTTTATAGCTCTATATATTGCACAATTGTACTTGTCTCCTTTATGTTGCGCATAGCATATTATGCAAGTCATCCTTGCTCTTAGACCTTTTGAATTTGGTAATGAAGGTCACTTTCATCACGGAGTACTTCACTTGAATTCTGTGTTCTGATAAGTACAGGTGATATTGAATGGATTCAACAGACCTCATGCTACCATCTTGACTATGAGGAGCAGTACAGCATGAAAGCTCAAGAACAATTCAATTTCACCTTGAGATGCTAAAAATATCAGCATGGCATACAATATGGACCTTAAAGGGATTGATTAACTTTGTGAAAAATTGTAAAATCAGCTCAAATGCCAGTAAATTGTGTGCAGTCCTCTAACTACATATATAATTAAGGATATGTGAAAGTATGAGAGAAAATGGAACCCGTTTACTATCCTAAAAAAGAGAAAATCGCGATCAATCGCTAACGCAAGTTGCTCGGCTTCTTCGCTGCGCTGCAGTCACAAAAACCAAGCACCAGCGCTTGGCGATTTCAGAGCGGGTTTCCAGCCCGTACGGTATTCTGTGATAGAGCGAGGTATGCCAACCGTAAGATTTCTTTAGGGTTCGGTGGTACTCTATCCTGACATCAATGTTCAATCGTAAATATCTTGATATATAAACGACCGATCAGCTTATAAAACTCAGGCGATTCCTGTCTGACCTAAAGGTTTGCAATTATGATTACAGCATTAGCTGGAACAGTGATTTTTTTTCTTCAATCCTGGGCAAAGTTAATCAATGCCTTTAACCCACTGCATACGATTTAATTTTGGAGTGACACTCACCTTCCATAGACTCCAGCCCTAGTTATATCAGGCTTTGTATTCAAAGGGTTAAAAACACAAACTATGTATACATAAAGAAGTATTAATGCATGATATATCCAGTGATATGGAGTCCAAGTTATAGTAAATCTTATGGCTTGAACTTGAGTAAATTTTCATCTTGAAAATGTATTTGGCCAGAAGAAATTATTTTTCATGTCTGATAACTTAGTATCAGCGTGATAGAGGTGGTTTATTTCATATTCCAAAACATTGCAATTGGGATTCTTTTCAAGTATTTTTTGCTCACTAAACTTGATAGTTAAGGGATTAGATTTCTTGCTGGATTTAAATCTGGCTGACTCCTGTTAAAACCTGCTCCTAAGCTAATGTTTAAGGCGATTAACAATTCTATGAAGTAATTGAAAGCTTATGCAAGTATGAAAAACTAATACTAAAGGTTAATTTTCTTTGAGTCTTTGAAATGACTTTGAGAGCAGTCTAGCTAAGTATATTAAATCTAACCCTACAAGTCCCATAGATGTACAAAAAGTTCTCCAACAAGTTCCCAATCAAACAAATCTGACAAAGGATAAATGTGATATCTGCTAATTACATTATAATTACTTTGATAAGGAGTCTTTGCAATTGACTTTTATATGAGGTACCCTGGTGTATTTGCTAGCTCCACAATGCCAAACTACCCTAGATACATAGCAGTATCTCCTAGACAATGTCAAGCTTATCTGGATGATTGCCGAACAACTTAAACATTTTAAAGTAGCCATTGTCTGCTTTATCTAAATTTCTTAGAATGAACAGTCTCTCCATACGGCCATAAAAATAGTTTCCATTTTTTTTTTCTTTTTTTTTCCTTGTGTAACAATATTAATGTATTGCTCTTTTATTTTCGAAAATAATTTCATTCTTCATTTCAAAATTTATTTGTCAGGCCTGGGGAGCGTTTCATCAAGCGTTTTGTCAGTGATTTTTACTGACAAATTTGCTCTCAGCAAATCAGATGCAAGGATTTTAGTAGCTTATAACAGTTGTCGGTAAAAATCACTGGCAAAACGTTTAATGAAACACTCCCCTGGTATATATTTAAATGGTCCTCTAGAATAGACTTTAGAAAAAGCCCTTCATCCATTTTGAATTTCAGAAACAATGACCTTGCCATTTCCATTGGCAGATATACTGTATCCAAGATCAATAAACTTTAGGTTGTAAATGCAAAAGGGTTAGATCATCAGTCCACTTATTATTTGGTGTAAAGGAAACCTCACATCAGTCAGTGACACTCCATTGGCCCTATGTTAACAGTTATACAGTAAAATTAGTTTAATTGGATTAAAGCATTTGTCAAAATTTCAAGTAATGAAATAATTGTTCTCTTGCAACAAAGCATTCATTATATAATAGTTTTAATCAAGCTTTGTATTTTCACTTCAGTACCTATTTGAAACATCATAGTTAAACTCATTTCAGTTTTATATATCTTTATCTCCAGATCACTTTGCAAATCCATTTATAGATATTGGCTTCTAAAAATAGTCTTTCAGTTTCATTTTGGGCTGTGATTGGAAGCATACCAGAGTTACTTAGCTGCTTCTAAATACTGTTACCAAGGCAACAAGAAAACACTGATGTTTCTTCAGGGATGGGCTGTTTACACATCAGTTTTGTGGTTACTTTTTACAAGGACCAAACCCTAGCCCCAGGAATCTTTTGGGCCCTGCACACTCACCTAGAGACCTTTAGCACTGATATCTGATGAATCTGTGATTTGGGGGATTTGTTCTTCTCCAAAATGGTTTCATTACTTTGAATTAGAAATGAAAACGATTATATGTAAGATGGAAATAATGTAGCATGCCTCATATTTCGAGGAGCATTGTTACTATTATCTCATTGAAATTATATCTTGAGAAACTATTTATCTATGGTTTTCTTTTGACAAACTCTTTAGTCAATTTTTATTCTTTGTTGTGTCATATTCTAATTTTGACAAACACTTTCTTTATTCGATTTCATTCTTTGTTGTGTCATGTTCTAATTTTGAATTAGAACACCTTTAATATGAAAAACATCCAGCTGTAAGATAGTCATATTGATTAATAAAATAAGTTTTATATATTGAGGATTTTCTTGTGGAATTTCCTGGGCATACTAACATCATTATATTCAATTTTCTTTCCTATTTTTCTTTATGGTTCCTTTGGTGTGCTATGCTATGTGCTGTGTTTCTACTATTCTGGGTTCTTGGATGATTTTACAGGTAAGTGATATTCTCTGAAAATCCCACTCACATGTTCTGTACATTATCATATTTAAGGAAACTAGCACTATTATCACGTCATAATTTCTATATATTTTAAAGTTAAAATATTTTGTTGTTATGAGATGATTGTCTGCTTGTGTGTGATTGTTTTTGGATTAGATTCTAATCCAGCTTCATATTTTGATTACAAATTCTAATGTATTTTGTTGGAGACATCTATAAATGTGGATACAAGAATGCTGAGGTTAAATATGGTATGTTATATTCATGTACAGGGTCTTTAAGCATAATCAAAGCCCACCACACACTATATGATCGGTCTGCGATCCGATTTCGGAAAAAAAAGTAAACATTTGATTTAAATAATTAAATACATAAATTATTTTTGATTGAGGTTCTGAATAGTCATGTAAACTGTAAAAAAAATTTAAAGGCCTATTGCGAGCTTTCTAGTTGGAGTAAAGGCAAAAAAGGCAAAAACTTATATTCTCAGGCATACCTGTTACAAATGCAAGCATACTGGGATTTGCACTTTCTTCCTTGTATTTAAAGTTATTTGATTCTAAAAATGATACTTTATATTATATTGTACTATGTGAACAAATGTTAAATGTCCACAAAAGCAATAGAAGAAAATAAATGTTAATTTGAATTTGAATGAATCGGCTCTGAGTCGAAGTGATGTCATAGCAGTCCTACAATTGTCTACGATTTTAAACTGATTTGGCCCTTATTCAGGGTATAAGGCTGACAGCGTATCAAAATCCTATGTTTAGTATTTATATCATTGTTCAGAACCTGAATCAGGTAGATTTTATTTGTTAAAATGTCCATATTTAATGCTATTGCAATTTATTTCCAAATCGGATAGCAGTCGATTGTAAAGGTAAATAGGGACATTGGACAGATGCAAGAGGACAAGTCCAAGGACTTGGGTTATTTGTTGTCTCATACATTACAAAGTATCATGGAGTTCTGAACATAGGTTGATATCATATGCATCATTATCTTTGACATTTTGTCTGATCTGAGCTCTAGTAGGACTATAAAATAAATGATCAGATATACTTCAAGGGGAATTGACCTCAACATATAAATGTGCTTATATTCAAAGATGTCATCTATTCCTTCTTGTTGTGCTACGTAGTTTTGCATTCAAATATACAAGATGGGTATAAATCAAGATTTTCTCAACAAAATTTATTGTCTGCTAGCGATACCTGGGGGTTGCCATTTTCTTGATGTGTACATAAAGATATTTTTAATCTGAATACAAAATTGTCTTCCTTCCTGATACAAAATCCTATTTGATATCTAAAATATTTAACAGATATATACATATATTCTAAAAACGAAAATGAGTTTTATATTTCTTTGAAAATTACTACTTTACTAAATCAAAATCTATTTTCTTGATGCTATGACATATGTGACGGAGCAAATTAATTCAAATTTATGATGATAACTTTTGCGAGTGTCAGTAGTGACAAACTATGTATTCAGCTGCTTTGATATAATGGACTTCAATAGTCAGAATGCGCATTGTATAAATTATGGTCTGCCCTGCCAGGCAAACCAAAGAAATTGATTTCTCTTTAGCAAAAGCAGAGAATTTAAAAAGAAATCTATAAATTTCAAATTTTAGAATATATGTATACACCTGTTATATATTTTCCATCATATAGGGGGATTTTTTTGTAATGAAGAGAAGCAATGTAGCTATAGGATTAAAAATATCTTCCTGACCGGAACGGTTTCCAATGGTTCATGTATAACTCCATATCATCAAAAAAATGGCATCCCCCATGTAAAGTGTTAGCAGATGATACAGTATGCTAGAATATCTTGATTGAAACCCTTTTCTGATATTTTATTTAAAGTGATACAGGCCAATGATTAAGAATTATACACCTTTGAACATAAGTACATTTATATTCTGGGATTAATTCTTTAAATCTTTGATACAGGTTGTAAGGTATACTAGTATGTTGGATTTGCCCAACAATGGATATATTTAGATTTTAACATTCTTATCTGCAAATGTGCATCTTCTATTCTATGAATTTCTTGACGATCCCAAAATTGCAGTGACCATTATATGTGGTAATTCTGCCAACATTTTTTTTTCTCCAATTCTGCAAAGGACTGACCAATGCTTTGGGATAGTTCCTGTGTGTTTCAAATATGAATGCGTGCTAAGGTTAGTTGGGCTAATGCCTGACTTTACTCGTCTCAAAGCATATAGAGCCAGTAATTCAGTTAAACTTGACACGAGGACCAAGTAATGCTTAGTAAAGGAAAATTTAAACATCAATAAAACTTTGTTTGTTAAAATGGACTTTTACAACAAGCTTAAAGGGCGTGTTGCACGGCAAATACTGGTTAGCGCCATCTATGTCTTTTTTTGGACAACTGCACGTAAACGAATGGACCTCAGCTAATGGTAGTCAGCGACTTAATCTCTACATGGTCAGCATTTGCGAAACAGACTGAAGTTACCCTTACTATTTGGTTTTGCGTATGTTGCACTTATGTACGTGAGGGAATAGCATGGCCCATCCGAAGAGTTGCGGATAAACCCGATTGGCCCCAAGTCAGGCCATGGGAAAGATGCACAGAATTGTCAGTTTACACCCCCTTTAAACCCAGTGTTGGGTTTCAATATTTAGTAGCATATGAATATGGATCATAGTGATTATTAGTAGAGCACTGCATTCAAATTGGAAAGGTTTTTGAAGAAACCATATGCCAGTTGATACATAGCGCCATCTCAAGTTTGATTCCCTACAGTAATCTTTTTCTTTTTTATCTGGTGAAGTTGTGACTGCAGTCTTACTACAGTAAGGATTGACATCGTTTGCATTGGATACATAATTTTAGCTTCCCTTTACAATGCTGCCAGCTACTGCTGGGCTGTGTATACATTTGCATCATGATTCACATTGGGAGATGCATTGTGAGAAAACAGTTCTGCAGGTTGGTGGCATATTGAGACCTGGGTCCTGTTTCATAACAGTTGCTATCAATAACAACTGCCCCATTTCTATGACAAATTTTCTCTCGGCCAATCAGATTCAAGGAATTCAGTAGCTTATAACAATTATTCTAACTTGTTATTGATAACAAGTTTTATGAAACGGGGTCCTGGAGTGGTATTCTGAAAATTTTTGTAACTTTTGTTGTATCATCAGGAGATAATACAGTGCTAATATTGTTGTAAGTTGTTATACTGATATTATCTCTGTAAGGACTGCCTTTATATTATCTTTGACACACCCATTTTTTTTTTACACTTTAACAGTCAAGATGGATTTTATATAGGTAGGTCAACCAATAGGAGCACCCCTTACGTCAAAACATAAGGATGCGTTTTGCGCGTATATCAATTTCGGGCGTAGTTATTAAATTACGCATTTTATATGCGCCATGCGCTATTGGACTGCAATTAATTAACAAAATGGTTCACCCACTTCTGCTCAAACCAAGTCACACATTGATGTAAAATCATTGAATCCCACCTGCAATTTCTTCAAAATGTCCCCTCTATGAGATCTTGAATCACACACAGTCTCTATCTTGCTATTCGAGCATGTACTGTCTGATTCTGAGCTAGAAAAATTGCCGACATGAGATACAACAGGTTTTAGCTGTTGCAAGTTTTGTTGTAACTACCATGGAAGATAAGATACACCAAAAGACAATAATTTTCAGAATACCAATCATCTCATGATATTATCTATATTCAGTGCACATGTGTAATTTAGGATCATGACTTTGTGCAGAGTAAACAAAGATGCAACAAAAGTTATAACAAAAGTTACAATTTTCAGAATACCAATTTTCTTATAATGGTGAAGATACAACAATATTAGAGATAAAACAGTTTTCAGAATACTGCCCATGGTCTGCTGAGAGCCAGAATGAATGTTGATTATATGAGTTGATACTTTGCTTACTATCAACTGACAATCTCTTTTTTCATATCCAAAGCAATGAGGAAGAAGGATGGGTTAGAATGGAATGGAAGTAGAACTCTGGATCCTGGGAGAAATATGAATTAATTTTTAAAATGATATTTGTAAGTGTAGTATGCCTTTACTTTTTTTTTTAAATTGATGCTCTTAACAGATCCTATTCCTCAGCTGAAATTTATTCACCTGTATTTAAGATATCAAAAAGTAATTAGCAGTAAATGATGCTCCTTTTGTATCTGCATTAAGTTCACACTTTTGCTACAGTGCCTTCTCCAGCTTTCTGTTTCTCTCTCTCTCTCGCTATTTCTCTCCCTCTCTTTCCCTGTCTGTCTGTCACTCGCTCTCCCTATCTGTCTGTCCCTCTCTTACTGTCTCTCTCTCCTTGTCTGTCTTTTTCTCCCTGTCTGTATGTACGTCTGTCTCTCTCTCTCTCTCGCTCCCTGCCTGTCTGTCTGTCTGTCTCACTCACTCTCTCCCTGTCCGTCTGTCTGTCTCTCTCTCTCTTGTGTGTGGGTGTGTGTGTGTCTCCTTTCTTGTCTTTCTTTCTCCTGTTTATGTCTGTCTCTCTCCCCTCTCTCTCTCCTCTTTCTCTCTTTCTCCCTCTCTCCCTCCCCCTCTCTCCCTCCCCTATCTCCCTTCCCCTCTCTCCCCCTCCCCCTCTCTCCCTCCCCCTGTCTGTCTGTCTCTTTCTACCACCCATCTCTATCCTATACATCTGTAAAGTCATGTTCTTGACTACCTTCCGATATGATCATGAACTTGAATCAACCAGGTAATTGAAATTCCAGGGAGTCCATTCCAAACTTTTTTGTGGTTTCCATGACAACATCCCCAGCTCTATCCACCTGGAGAGCTACTATCAAAGTTCTGGCAGGAAGCCCACGTCTCATTCGACCAACTCCCTAATAGATCATTCCCCTACGTCAAATCACTTGGATTGCGGGAAATGAATTCTAAATACGGTAATATGCCTTTGATTGGCATGTTTTTAAACAAGTGCTTCTCTTTATGGAAGAAAAAGGAGTGTCTATGCAAATGATATGCCATAGTGCATGATGTCCTTGTAAATTGTTGATACTCTGCCAAGTATATTTTTCTAAGTAAAACAATTTTTGCCAAACAAGAAATAAATGTTTTTAGATGTGCTCTGTAGGTTTCCATGGCTTTTCCATAGGTTTTCCATATTCACAATAGAAAAAAAACAAACAACATTTTATGTCAAACGATTTGCAGTTTGCACATGGATAAGAGTGACTCTTCAACCACTTTTTGGTTTCTACATTTTTTGACAATTCCCATAAAAGAACTTTTAAAGAGTGAAATGTTAACTTAAAATGCCTGTTTCATTGATGAATATGGTATTAAAGGAGAATGAAACCATGGGGGAATATCCATTTTAATGAAAAGAGAGGATAGAGAGAAGCAATTTCTAAAAAGTTCCATTAAAATCGGTTACAAAATGAAAAAGTTATGAAAGTTTGGAAAGTCTCAATTTACTTTCTATGGCAATCTTCAAATTGGCATTGTTGCTTCAAAATGGCAGGTTTAGTAGTACAACTCTCAATTGCCCGTATTCTGATAGCCGGGTTTAACTTAACCCCAGTCTAAGTGTGGTAATAACCTTGGTCTAAGTCGCCATATTTAACCCCAGGCTAAAATGTGGTATTCCGATAGCGAGGTTTAGTTTAACCTCAGTCTAAAGCAGGGTTCCCACTTAGCCGAGTTGGAGTCTCGAGTTGTGGCGAGCTGGCGCGAGCTTGAACTCGCGTCAATTCGCGTCAACTCGCGTGAAATTTACTAATTTTATGAGGTATGCGTAAGTGATTTTACGACCCGACATCGAGTTTACTTCGACAGCTGTACGAGTAAACTGAGCGCGATACGAGTCACCCGAGTGCGATAAGAGTCGCACCGAGTTTGGTATGAGTTGCGATGACCTACATACGACTTGTACCGATCTATCAACGAGTTATCAAGATCTTGTTACGAGTGATAAGAGCTTTCTACGAGTTTCCGATATACGACCAAAGAAACAGGAATGCATCTTCTCCCCCTTTTTTTTGGGGGGGGGGGCTAAAATGAAATCAGTTTGATTCATTTCAATTCAATTAATTTCCATTTCCAAAAAAAGCAGTTAAAATCAAACATATAAATCATTGTACAATAATCTAATGACTTGAATAATATGCACAGTGTAACTAGCTAGGATTTCATCTTTGGTTTCATAGTCTTATTTTTAAGAACAAGTCGTGAGTGGAAATTAAGGGATCTAGTAAAAAGCAGGACTTGTAATGTGGATCCTTCGAATAATTTCAAACATAGCTTGTAATTTCTAAAAACTAGTAAATAAAACTATATCTACAAAAGAAGAAAAGTAATGACACACCTTTCTATTTCGTTTCAATTTTGTTGTATAAAACAACAACAAACTGTATAGACTCGCAATTTAAAGGCTTAATTGTTACGACTATAATGCCAGTTGCCAAAGCGAAAAGAATATACGAAGAATGACATACATAAGGAAAAAAAAATGATGTGATTTTTAGGGAAAACAGCGATCATCTTGGATGTTTTGCCCTGCACACTTTTTTTATTGAACGTAAGACCAAAAAATTTGTCATTTCATGTAGAGAAAAGTTAAATGGAGTAAAAAAAAAAAAAACTGTTACATAAGCAAATGTACAAAAAGGGAGTATTTTTACCTATGTATAGCCAACGCCGATAAGTAAAGGAGCCGAAGGGAGGTGTGTGTTTTTAAGGAGAAATGGTAGTGCAGATGTTTGACATATGATACTTTCAGGAGAGTTTGTTACCTACACTTTTACGCCTAAAACTTAATATGTATGAAAAAATAAAATGCATGCTTCTTGCCAAAAGAGTATTTTGTTGGTAGATTTTACAAGCGAGCATGGCGTGGAAGCCAGAAAAATCTATATTGAAACAAAATTCCATTCCTTTCAGTATATGAGAACAGGTTATAGTGTACTGCTACTTCATTTTATAGTTATGTACATTTTAGCGGCAACTTCCTTTCTCATATTTGAGGTGATATCAATAGGCTATTGGTAATCTCCTGAAAATTTATTTACTTTGAGTTAAATTGTTCATGTTGGTGCTCGACTCATTTAAATTTATGATACATTTTATGACTACAAGAATAGTTTCACGTGAGACAGAAAGACAAGACGTGAAACGGAAAGACACTAGACGCAAAAAAAATTTCTTTCAAAGATTAACCGGCGAAATGCAAGCAAGCAAAGCGAGCTAGAGCTTCCAGGTTTTTCCTTATGTTTTCTTACTTCTTTTCCATTTCTTCCCGTTTTTCTTCCCCCCCCCCCCCCTTTTTAATGAAATTCAAATTCAAATTCATGTTCATTTATTTCCAACAGAAAAAAAGGAAAATATAATGATATTGCTATAATTATACAAACGATATGAAATTAAGATATATACATAATTGATTTTTTTACATGAATTAACATATAAAAATCATTGAAATGATTTATTAAGATAAATAATTAAATTCTGGAAATGAGGGATCCACTAAAAATCAATTGCTTGTAGTTTGTGAACCCCCCGGGGTGCACCCTGTAATCTTTAACAGCAACTTACTGGGAGAGGCCACCCCAACCTGAAGTTGGGGGATATATCCCCTGTTCCCCCCCCCCCCCCCCCTCCCACCTCCGATTGACACCCATGAGCCGAGGCGATAACCTATAGTTGTATTTGCATATGCGTTTAAAGTTGAATAAAAATACGTTCTTAAAAATATTGAACAATATAGTTCTAGAAAAATAAAAATCACTGCATTTTTAAAGGCCAGGGGGCAAATCATGGTGCGCTTGCCATGCTCGCCCTGCACTCTGTTTATGCTCATGGGAAACTCACGTAGATCGATGGAAACTCGCTGTAAGTCGCCGTACTCGATCTAAACTCGCGCTAATCTCGTGGGAAACTCGGCATGACTCGCAGCGCAATCGCCGTGCTCGCACTCTGCTCTCGGAAACTCGAGTAGCACTCGCGTATACTTGAAGGTGGCGAGTTATTACGAGTTATGAAGAGTTCCGCGCGAGCTCGTTACGAGTGATCCGAGTATATTACGAGTTTAAGCGAGTTTAAGTGAGTTCATCTCGAGTTACAACGAGTCAGTGAAAATTTTCAACAAGTTCAAAAATTTTGGAACTGCTCGCGACTTCAGGGAGAGTAGTGCAGAGTTGCAACGAGTTACGCCGAGCCGTGTCGAGTTGTCGCGAGTTGTTGCGAGTTATCCCGAGTTACAAGAAGTGCTTTACGCGAGTTATTGCGAGTACCCCTTTCAGGCAACTCGCCATAGCTCGCCAGAACTCGCCAGTACAACTCGGTTAAGTGGGAACCCTGCTTAAGTGTGGTAATAACTCCCTCGAAATTTAGACTCGCACAGGGGGTAGTTTAAGTCGGGTTTAACTGTGTCACGTAGCCAGAACACTGTAGGCATAGCCAGGGGCTGTTTTACCGGTGATCTCAGTAGTGTAGCGAAACGAAATTCTCGCAGACCTGGCACAAAAAGGTCGTTTACCGGACATAGTCTAACGTTGGACCCTAAATTACTTTTATTTTTTGCAGCGAAGTTGCCTGCATTTGAGTCCAGATCTTCAAAAAGGAGGCAATTAACAGAATGTTGAAAAACACATAACGTACATAGATCTACAGCAGATTATTCTAAACAAATTTTAATTTTGCTTTTTTTTAATGTGTGTGTGTGTGTGTGTAGCGAGTATCGTTACTGTGCCGTACTTAGAGTTTTTGTTTGTTTCTTTTAGATTTCTATCTAGATTCTAACTTAAGTTAGATCTAACTGCAACGTTAGACCTAGTCTAGATCTAGTAACAGTTAACTATCAGCCTAGTCTCTACTTCAAACGTTACCGTAGATCTAACATTTGATCGATGTCCCAGTGATGTTTTAACGTTAGGTCTACGACTGAGTGTCGGTAGACCTGTCCAGTAGACTAGACCGAAAAATCAATCTTAGATCAACACATGTAACAGTTAACGTTAGATCTAACGTTTAAAATTGGGTCCTATGTTTAAGTTAGGTCTGACTTGTTAAAGTTAGATTTAACAATAGATACGGTACTGACTAGATCTAGATCTAGTTAGTGATAGACAAGTTTATACTATTATAGCTCGAGAACTTCCCGAGATGTCACATCAGACATAGATCTAACTCGTTCTAATTTTTTGAGGCATTATCCGTTGACTTAGATCTATATTCTCCAGATGATCTAAAAATACAGTGTAGATCTTGCTAGTAAAAATTTGAAACTCGTAGACTGTCATAGGCCTAGCCTAGCTAGTTAGCCTGCGTTACAAATTTAGTATGCAAATTAAATAGAGTCTATTAACTTATAAGCCACCGAAAATGTGCTTGCGCTGCGCGCGCAGATGCGCGCTTTAAGCAAGCGTTACACACGTACAGCGCGTAGTGAAAATGCGTATCACCGGGACAAAGAAATAACCGTCCCCGGTGATGATGTGTGGACTTAAAAAGTGGCGTATACTACTATACTACTGCAAAGGGCAAATAGCTAGGATATAAACGGCGTATGTCACCCCTTGTCACCCCCCCCCCCCCCCCCTGTTTGAAAGCCAAGAAAAAATAAATGAAATAGGCCTAATCAATTAGAAAGAAATTCCATCCTAGATCTATTTTTTTTTTCAATTTCTAGAAACACCTACAAAATGTAGAATTCCGCCACTTCCCCTGTTTTTAATTAGGAAATAGGTTATGTGTTTCATTGAATCAAACCTAATCACAGCATTTATAAAGAATTATAAAAGTTATGCAGGAAAAAAAACAAAACAAAACAACATAAAAAGAGCATATAACAGTTAAAAAGAACGTAGCCTACATGTCGATACATAAATTTTCGGATTGCCACTATATCCAACAATAAATGAATGCACAAGGTACTGTAATCCCAATCCCCTTGGCCTTGACAAGTCGCGGATCTCTATCCATCGCACGCATTTTGAATATTCATGAGCAAATGAGCTCTACTGAGCATGTGCAGTAGATTCTCCATGGTAATTAAACCTGGGCGGGGTATTTAACCTGGGGTAAACTAAACCTGGCTATCAGAATACCAAATAGAGTTAAACTAGACTGGAGGTGAGGTCTAAGTGAAGTTTACCTAGGGTTAACTTTAGTCTGGGGTTAAATTAAACCTGCTATCAGAATACCGGCCAATATGTTTTGTATACAAAAGTTTATATTTTCTCCATTATCTCTAAAGATGCTTCTTGTCTTTTCTTTTAACTCAACATATGTTGTGTCAAATACATTTTCCCATGATATATCTTGAGCTAAGAAGGAGACAAGCTGCACCTTGAGAGATAATGGGTAAAATATGAAATTTTGTGTACAAAACATATGGAGAGTTGTACTACTAAACCTGTCACTTTGAAGCAACATTGCCAATTTGAGGATCGCCATAGAAAGTAAATTGAGACTTTCATTACTTTCTCATTTCAAAACCGATTTGGATAGAACTTTTTTTAAATTGCTTCTCTCTATCCTCTCTTTTCATTAAAATTGATTTCCCCCCAGGATTTCATTCTCCTTTAAATGTCTTTCTCTGATATGAACTTTACCATAGGTAGGAAAAGCAAAGATTTTCGTAGTCTTGGTACATTGTTCAGCTCTCCAATTCTTGTCCGGAATTTGCCACCCATGGCATGGAAGGGACGGAAGTGATAAAGAGCAACCCTTTTTAAAGATATTGTCATATCATCAAGCAAATGTCGCTGATAAAAATATCATGATTTCTGAGTAATTTGACAATGAGGTATGAGTACTGGTGTCGGAGGATGGATGATGAGTTGCTAATATCTTCCAACAGTTGGGAGTACAGATGGAGAGGAGACGGGTGGTGTCATCAGATGAACATTCAGCGCATGATGTCTTCTGCAGGTGTTGAGGATAAAATGAAATCATGGTACTCTCTCTTCATCAACCACCCTCTTTGTCTCCCTCATTCTCTCTCTGTCCCTCCCTCTCTCTCTCTATCTCTCTATAGTCTAGGTTCACACGAAGGGAGCTAAACTTTAAGTTTCGCTTGTAGTTTCAAAACTTTAAGTTATCTTGTAGTTTCAGTCCATATGAACAGACTTGAAGTTTTGAAACCATGTGGACAGAATAAACTTTCAGTTTAGCAATCTCATTGTTAACGATGACCTATCTGCTCATGTTAAATGATCGCTTGTCTTGTAGTCACAGAACAACAAGCATCATTGTTTTGGGCCCGTGTGAACCCTCATCATTGTTAGTGGGCCATCGTTTCGTTAGCTTTAAGTTTTGCGAACTTAAAGTCCCCTATGAACCTAGCTAATCTCTCTCTCTCTTTCTCTCACTCTCTTTCCTTATCTTGTTATCTCTCTCTCTTTTCCCTCTCTTTTTCTCTATATTGCTCTCTTTAGTCTCTATAGGCGCTTTCACACCTACCCGATCAGGAAAAATACGTGGTATTTTGCCAGTGTGAAACGAAGTACTCGTAATATCCCCGCAAGAAAATACCCGGAATTTAGTAGGTACTTTCTCAAAACTACGCGTACTTTCTCCAAGGTCTCGGGGATATTTGCAGTGTGAAAGCAAATTACGAGAACTAGCTATCCCATCGAACACCATGGTGCATGAACTTCCAGTCTGATTGGCGCGCGCGATGTTCAATTCGATATCGTACAGTGAACTACATGTAGCTGCTGCAGGAGTCGAGATTTTTAAATGTGTTGTTTATTTCCCTGAGTTTGTACAGTTTCGAGCTGAGCGAGGTTAAGTTTTAGTATTGTGTTCCACTTTCGTCTTTAGTTTGATATACCGTTATTATATAAAGTCATGACTTCTCACTGGACAGATGAGGCGACGAAGGCGCTCATTGCGATGTGGAGAGAGGATGAGGTCTACGCGGCAGTGGCCTCCTCCAACCAACATAATAAGACGATTGAAAGCGCGCGCCTCGTCTGCAAAATAAACCGTACTGCGCATGCTCATAACTTCGAGAACTTTCCTCGAAGAGCTCTGGTTCGGGGAGGTGTGAAAGCGCGAAATAATTATCGGGTATTTTGGGGCAGAACAAGTTCTCATAATTTACGGGTATTTTTCCTGATCGGGTAGGTGTGAAAGCGCCTTATGTATCTTTTTACTCTTGTATTTTTGAATTTATTCAAACTCTTTTCCAGACCATGACTTGGCATGCTTCAGTGTCTAGTAGAATTGCTCTATTGTTTGCAACAAAAAAACACATACACTCATGAGTCATCAATACCAAGTAGACGGAAACAGAGAAAGGAATTATATACTACTTTATTTTCAGCCAAACCTTGAACTGCACTTATCTTCAAGGCCGTCACATAAGAAAGTACAGAGCCGTCGGTCATGATCACACATTGCAGACGCAGATGCTTTGATTATATCCAGAAGAACAGCGAAGAAAACAAATTGCTTTCATGTCTTTTTGTAACATTTTCTGAAAGCAGAACCATTACAAACCTTTTTAAAGATGAATATAGATATTTACAGTAAAAGATATCCATCTCAGAGCATGTAAAGGGTAAGAATTTTAAGACCAACCCCACAGTACCTCAATTTAGTTCATGCATGACTATTATAGGCATACTAAGAAAATTATAGGCATACTAAGAAAATTAGAACTCCAAGTTAACTGATATGAAATCTTTTTTTTTTCTTCATTATGCTCTTTTAATTAATCCTTAATCATTTGACTGTCTCAAATATTTTAGAGGATGATTTTTATGTTTTTCTACAATATACAAACTATCTTATGGTGATTTATCCCTTTTATCAAGATTTCCATAGTTTATTGTAGAGGGAATCTGATGCTGTACTGTAATTACATCTTTAAAATGGAGTAACAAAACATTTTTGGAACATATTAACATGGAAAAGACATCAAAGACTATGTTCCTCTATCCTCACATGTAGCCCTTAATCAGAAAACCTTGTAACTCCATTTACAATAATGCAATTTAGATTAGATGTGCGGATTTTCTTATTAGTATGTATTCGTCAAGATGATTGTCTCTTTGATGGTAGGTAACTTGTTTTTCTAGAGCGTATATCCCACTTATGTGTAAGTGCAACTGGCATGATGCAGTTTATAATTGCAGTGTCTGCGATTCCAGTTCAGGCAGTTTGTGGGTCAGCAGAATTGAACTTTCGGAAGAAACAAAATTGTGAATCTAAGACGGTGCTTCTCCTCCCCCCTCTAGCCCTATATCTTCCCCCTTTCTAAAGATTATGTACGTGAGGTATGAAATATAAAATGGGAGAGAGGGAGAGAGAGAAAGAGTCGGCATAATTGAAGCACATGTATACAAACATCCCTGAGGCTTTGCATTGATATTTTGCATTATACTGAATGATAAGAGCATTGAATCCAAAGGGAGGGGGTTGTGTCAGTGCCTCACACCCCTTCCCTCCTACCTTGAGGGGTGTCTGCCTCTATCATGCTGGGAGCTTGCTGGGAGCTTGCTGGGAGCAGGGAGATCCTTTTGCAGTAGTTTCAGGCCTACACACCTCCAATCATTTAGTAAGAGATGTATCACATCATCTATTGTATCACCTCAGATATATATTCAATTACTTTACTGCGCAGAGGTTGCGTAAACCCTACCGTGGCACAGCAGAACACAACAGGAACAAAAATAAAACCTTGATGATTTGAGGTTTAAGAGCAATGTATGTCTACCTCCCTTACTCAAAATTCTCCATTGTGTTATCCATATCAAAAACTGAGAGTTAAAGCGAAGGTTGAGTTCTGGGAAAGGTGAAAAATCATTTGTGAGCTTTCTCATTCCTTTTATGTTAGTTTGGAAGAAAATCATAGCAGAAATGTCCCCTGAAAACGATTGCTCTTCAAACCCCCTTTTTTCCTTATATTTTCTTTAGTAGTTTGAAAAAAGAAACATTCATCTGATTTTTCTTAATTGCAGATATTATATCCTTTCAATATGAGTTTGAAATAAAATTTGGAGTTTTGCTGTGTTACAGTGATTTTAATATTAACTTTCCTGTTCTTTGGGAGAGAACAAGGGCATGGTTACTGTTTCTAGTTTAAAAACCACCACTCTCGGTGCAAATTGATCGTTTAAAAGGAAATGGAAATGGATTAAACCAATTGTCACATTTGCTGACTTCTTGGTTTTCCTAGATAACCTCAATGCCAACATAGTTTAATAGCATCATCCTACACAGATCATGAGTCACTGCATAGTTTAAAGAGAAGATCGAGTCCTGGGAAAGGTAAAAAATAATTTGTGAGCTTTCTTATTCCATGTCACGTTTGAAGAATATTATAGAAGAACTGTCCATGCCCTCATATTTGAAATATGACAAGGAATAGTTGAAAGGTTTGCATTCATGCCACATGTGTGTGCAGTTCCATATACCCATTTCTGTGTGCAGTGCATGTGCTTTTCGGCGAGATTTGGTCAGTTTCTTATCATTTTGATGATTTCCAAACCTCACATGTACACCAATTCTTATGTAGATATGATCAACCATTTCCAATTGCCTCAAGACTGTTTCTTTGCACAATTTAATCGCACAACCAGAAACTCAACTTTATCTTTAAACGCCATGTGAAGCGGTAACAGTCGGTGCTAATAAGTGAACTCGTGCACGTCGTACTTTGTTTTATCCATCAAATGTTGAAATGATGTCATGAGACGTAGCGTCCCTCGTGTGCAAACATGTGCCAATAAACCTTTTTTAGGCTGCCTGACAGTAGATACAACCTTTTTTTCTTAAAGCCTCTTTATACCATCCAGAAACTGTATTAGATGTTCTAAGTTTTATCCATTTTTACAGACTTTCAGAGTGAAAAGATTTGAATTTTTGCATCAAATAATTTCTCAGGATATTCCAGGATTGAGAAATTGAGAAATACTTTTTTCAGTTAAAACTGAAAAGCCAATCCAAATACATAAAAAGTCTCTACCCATAAAGGTTTTGCAGCATTTTTATAAGCTTGCCTCTCACTAGGGTGCTTTCTGAATATAGTATTTAAACATTAACAGTATATCGATTTTGATATTTCTTGTTTATGGGGAGGGCTCTCAGCGAGAAACTTATCTTTGATAATTTCCAAGTCTCTAGACATGTTCACCTTGCAATAATTTCCACGTCTGTAAGCACGTATCTGTCTGAAATTCCCAGACCTGACTAGCCTCAAGCAGTAAAATGTCTAGCATCTCATTCCCAATATGGTCGTTTATCAATCATAATAATTGTGTGCATGTAATCACAATTTCTAAATCCTATCATAACAGCCTGCTTTAATACATGTATAACCCATTTAAACAAGGCAGACAGTCCAAAATAGCATCATATTTCTGAGGTCAGAGGTGAAATACCATTTCTCATCTTCGTGCCTCTTTTCACGGATTAGAGAAAGCTAGAGAAAGAGAGGGAGGGAGGGAGGGAGAGATAAAAAGGAGTTACGAAGGTGGGCATCCAAAAAATAATGCTGATGTAGGGCTTAAAAAGAGGCTTTTCACAAAAGCTTAGCTCACATAACCACAACAGCTACAATGTAGAAACATCCCTCCACCCTCCCCCCCCCCCCCAAGAAAAAAAAAGAGTAGGAAGTTTTACATTCAATCAACATACGCTTTCCTTCCTCCCCACCAAACCAAGTCACAAACTGTTATCTCCTGATCCCACATCTACACGGGGTTGATGGTCCTGCAGCTTTTGAGGGTCGCCGCATCAAGACTCCAGTCAGGATTGAAGCTGACATCCTCTGCCAACGAGGATGTTCCAATGAAGACATAGACTGTAAGAGAATGTCAAGGTTCTTGATAGCATCTCACCACTCCATTGCATCTTCCTCTTTTCTTTTTTCATCCTAACAACTCTCTTTATTGAAACATTAGTATTCTATACTTTGATTGAAGGCATCCTCAGTATCTTCCTGTGATGGTGATTATTTGATTCGTTATAAAGATATTTTAATCATATACAAATATTTAATGTTTATGAGTGAGATGGTAAAACTGTTTTGTGAATTAAAAAGTGCAGCGGTTTTATTCAACTTCGCTACACCTGTTTGAATGAAATGCTGCATCTTTCAATGGAAAATATAATTTTTCCATCTCACGAATGAAAACATTGAATATTCATATGTAATCTATATTTTGCAGTATATACCACTTTTTCTAGAAGATTTTTTATAATCCTTATTAGTTCTTGAGAAATGTTTTTCTTACAATTTCCTATTTCATCTTTCAGTGAATTTAAGGCAGTGTACACCTTCATTAATCATTTACTCAATTCATATTAATTGAATTCTCATCGGATCATAATTTATTATGAGATTAATTGTATAAATAATGATGGCAAAGTACATCATGACATGCTGAGAAGCTGTAGATCCTTTGAGCTAATATAAGCCATAGTGAGTTGTCCTTTCGGACATTACAATTGTGAAAATTGACTTGATCTTTTTCATCATATAGTAATATTTTCATATTCACTGCCAAAGCAGACTTAGTCAGGGCTTAGTCGGGGTCAATAGATCCGCTTCTATAAGACCTGATAGCTTTCATATTACAGCAGCAAGACCACATCGCATCTGCTATGTCCATTTGTTTCCATGGTTTCTGCGATCTCTTCTCTTCCCTTCCCGATTCCCACCCTATTTATATCGCCAAGTGAGTGAGTACAAACTTGTTGTACGTAGATTCGCCGTACTGTCGATTGCAAAATAATTGTACAGATATCGATACACCTCTCAGTTTTTTTTTATTATGGATCCTTCACAATCGATGTTGATACACAATTGTATTTATGTCTGTAACAAATATAGACCTATGTTCTTAATTGAAAGATAGTATGAGTGATCATTAATTACACTCAACTGACTTGCCATTTTTAGCATATACAAGTAGCATAAATATTGCTAATCTTTCCATTTATTGAAAATCTGTAGAGCTGCATTAGCCGGCCGTAATCATCATCATTAGAGGCTTTATCACAGAAATACTATTTAGGAATTGACAAAAAAAGCAAGATAACATGGGAATGACATTTCCAGTTGGCATCAACTAATGCAGATAGCGTTCATATTATGGTATTTACGAGTCAACCCACTTCCGGTCAGGGCTTTAATAGTCGGGACTTAACCCTGCTCCGGAAGTGGTTCGAGAAGTTGGCTTTTAGTCCTGACTAAAAGTGGATTTACTGAAGCTGATAGCTTTCATATTAGCTTTGGTATCACGGCTTAGTCACGGCTAAGTCTGGACTATGACCACTTCTACACCTACCCCTAATATGAAAAGGGTATTAGTTGTAATGTAAAGTGATTTTTCTCTTGTTTTGCCATTAAGAAAACCAGTTCATCCTACTGCGATTGATGGCAATCAACCCAAACATCAATGTCATGCTGATGAATTTTTAATCAATTTCAAGGGTAGATCCAACATAGCAGACCAGTTATAATACATAATTTCATAGATACAGGTGGATAAGAAAAAAAAAAATGTGAAGATAATGAAGTCATGCATTGTGCTTTCACTGCATGTTCAAGGCTGAGTGTCACGTCACCTGTAATTTCATAGAAATTGGTTTTGCTTTTTAAAGGTTATCGCTTTTATTATTCAGGCTCCGTGCCATACTTTGTCCTTGCCCTTCAGATTGGATAAGGAAATTATGCTTTGACAAATTGAATTTCAAATCTATAATGAAAGATGTGAAAAATATGAATCAAGGTTTATGGCAACTTTAAGACATGTCTTAAAACATTTATTTTTAGAAATAATTTCCAATGTTAACTGGTAACTATCTCTATCTCTATCCATTTTTATGCCTCCGCCCACCAAATGTGATGCTGGAGGCATTATGTTTTCGGGTTAATTGTCTGTCCCGCTTTCTCATTCTTGCAATAACTCAAGAACCATTTGAGGTATGAACTTCAAACTTGGTGCTAGTATGTATCACCACAGGAAGACAATCTGATTAGATTCTGGGGTATGTAGGCCAAAGGTCAAAGATCAAAGAGGTCAATTCTGAAATGGCAGGTTTTAGCCTTGTTAATGCGATATCTCAAGAACCATTTCATCCATTAACTTCAAATTTGGTACTAGTATGTATCACCATAGGAAGACAATCTGATTAGATTTTGGCAATTTTTCAGCTTTGTTATCACCATATCTCAACTATTTTGTATCCATGACTAGGGGGAGATAAAGTGATCAGACTTTTGGGTTATAAAGTGTAAGGTCAAATGTCAAAGAGGTCAATTAACATGTAATTGTAGGCTTTTCATTCTGGTTATCACAATATTTCAAGAACAGTTTGAGCCATCAACTGAATTTAACGAGGCAATACAGGAGACGCAGTCACATTTATCTTGTTCTTTATTCCTCTCTATTACAGCGCATAGGGACATTTGGTGATATGTTCTATATTTAAGTATGGTATTTTTTTAGTGGTTTGGAAATTACATAACACTTTAAATATCTCAATACTTATATTGTTCTCTTTTTACATCTCCCATTGATGAATTAGGATTAAGTACTATGTATAGGTAAGATATGCTTTTAGCGCAGAATATATCCTAGCAATATTCAAACAACAGTTGGTGCATGACATAGGTATTTACATCAGTAATTCTATTTACACCAGAGTAGATGCTACGAAGTGCGGCCATTAGTCGGTGTGTGGCCGGTCCAACGTTTGCGTTGCAAAATCACTTTAAAATACATGGCATCATAATATATCACATATCACACAAAAGGGTCATTTTGACCTATACATGTATATAATTATCAAATCTCATAAAAACTATGACAAAGCATTGCAAAATGTAGCAGGAGTTAGAAATAATCTGGAATATGGTTAAATTTTTCATTGAAAATCCTCATTTTCCTGTTAGTTTTCTTGCACCACTTGTGGAAAATTGTTCATGGTTTTAAAATGATGGTCACATATTTTGTTGAAGTATACAATAAGAATAAAGCAATGATTGTCAATATTCTTATCAAGACTAGTAAACCTAATTTGTGACAATAAGGTGATTTTAGGAAATAGAACATGTCTAGATATTGTTATGAAGGAATAAGAATTTAGAATTGCTCTCTTTTATGTCTGTCTCCTTGTCATTTTTTTAGTTTCAATCATCTCAATCCATTGCTCATATTTCTGGCATGTATGTGCACCTGTACGACCTGCTCACTTTAAGTTTAACACTTTCAGAGAATTCCTCATAAATCAAAAGCATACTGGCTCTCACGCTCTCACATTTATTGAAATGAAATCAAGTTATCTTAGTCCAGAACCTTTCAGCACTTCTGTCCAGATCTCTGCCATTGTAATGTCTTTACATATTTGAAGGGATTGAAACAATGTAGACAATGGGGATAGTACGTCATTACCGTACACTGAACCCTAGAGAGTTAGAAACTGATACCGGTACAGCAGAGGTGTTAGTGTGGCACGCCTAATAACCCGTTTAGACTATGAATAGTTATACAACATCCATATAAAGAAACAGGAATCATCATAACAGCGAAAAGAGTGTAACGGCTGGATTACAACAACGTATAAAGAAACTGGTTTGAGGGAAGTCAGCTGACACCATGTTTTATAAAAGGTTACGTCATGGACAGCGATGGAGCATACAAATTTACAGCTGATTGGTCACATCACTGAGCACACACAATGAACCCTGCCCAGTTATATGATTCTCATACGATACAACGTTCAGACGACAAGCGGATGCTGATTCTTTATCGAGTTTTCGTTTGAAAAGATGCTCTAACGTTCATGTCACTATACAACATTTCATTATACGCCGTTCAGACTATACAGAATTAATTAAATATCGTACAGCTTTACGGATTTTGTATAGCTGTACGATGAACTTATCAGTAGTCTGAAAAGGGTGTAACATTCATGTGGTTCCAACGTCATTGCATGAGCTTAGGCACAGCAGGACACCAGTTCAGCTGTGTGAAGGAATAGATACCAAAGATGACTCTAATATTATATCATCACAGGTGTTAAATTGAACCTGTCTGGAGGTTGATATGTGGTGAATCAAATAATTTATTCTAATCCTTTCTAAAGCATTATAAAGAAAGAATGCTTGATGACAAATTTTTTGATAACATAACAAACAGTTTGGTAAAATCACGCGAAAGCGTTATAACGGTTTAGCGTTATATTTGCTGATTGTTACGTAAGCCCCGCGCAGCAAGGTCGTATGGTCCAGTGATTTTCCTAGTCTCTAATTAGTCGTTCGCCCGTAGTTGACGCACGTGTTGTGCATACTGAAAAGGAAGACAGAGAGAAGACAATCAAAGAAATACATAAGGAAAAAAGTAAGACAGAGAGAAGAAAAACAAAGAAATACATAAGAAAAAGGAAGACAGAGAGAAAAAAAACAAAGAAATGCATAAAGAAATAAAAAGAAGATTTAAAGAATAAAAACAAATAAATACATAAGGAAAAAGGAAGACGGAGAGAAGAAAAACAAAGGAAGACATAAGGAAAAAAAAGAAGAGCGAAGAAAAACAGAAATACATAAGGAAAAAGGAAGACAGAAGAAAAACAAAGAAATACTTCAGGAAAAAGAAGACAGAGAGAAGAAAAACAAAGAAATACATAAGGGAAAAAGGAAGACAGAGAAAAGAAAAACAAAGAAATACATGAGGAAAGGAAGACGGAGAGAAGAAAAACAAAGAAATACATAAGGAAAAAGGAAGACAGAGAGAAGAAAAACAAAGAAATACATAAGGGAAAAAGAAGGGAGAAGAAAAACAAAGAAATACATAAGAAAATAAAGAAGACAGAGAGAAGAAAAACAAAGAAATACATAAGGAAAAAGGAAGACAGAGAAAAGAAAAACAAAGAAATACATGAGGAAAGGAAGACGGAGAGAAGAAAAACAAAGAAATACATAAGGGAAAAAGAAGAGAGAAGAAAAACAAAGAAATACATAAGGAGAAAAGGAAGAGAGAGAGAAGAAAAACAAAGGAATACATAAGAAAAAAGAAGAGAGAGAGAAGAAAAACAAAGAAATACATAAGGAAAAAGAAGAGAGAAGAAAAACAAAGAAATACATAAGGAAAAAAGAACAGAGAGAGAAGAAAAACAAAGAAATACATAAGGAAAAAAGGAAGACAAAGAAGAAAAACAAAGAAGCACATAAAGATATAAACAGAAGATATGGAGAATAAAAACAAAGTAATACATAATGAAAAAAGAAGATAGACGAAAAACAAAGAAATACATAAGGAAAAAGGGAAGACAAAGAGAAGAAAAACAAAGAAATACATAAGGAAAAAGGAAGACAGAGAAAAGAAAAACAAAGAAATACATAAGGGAAAAAGAAGAGAAGAAAAACAAAGAAATACATAAGGAGAAAAGGAAGAGAGAGAGAAGAAAAACAAAGGAATACATAAGGAAAAAAGAAGAGAGAAGAGGAATAAAGAAATACATAAATAAATTAAAAGAAGATAGAGAGAAGAAAAACAAAGAAATACATTAAGAAAAAAGACAGAGAGAAGAAAAACAAAAATAAATAATACAGAAGACAGATAGAGGAAAAACAAAGAAATATATAATAAAGAAGACAGATAGAGGAAAAACAAAGGAATACATAAGAAAAAGAAGACAAGAGAGAAGAAAAACAAAGAAATTCATCAGAAAAGAATGAAGATAGAAGAAAAAAACAAAGAAATACTATAGTATGCTGCCACGCCAGCCGTGTTGGTCATCATACACACGTGTATATTGGACAACCAACGACTGTCATTACATTTATCAGGCGTTCTTTTCAGCTGCTTGCAAAAGATTAATTATGATTTTGATTGATTTATAGCAAAACGGCACGGGGAAAAAAAATTCGGCACGGATAGATTGATCAAGTATAAATTTTTCTTTAAAAGTATCATATTTTGCAGCCGTCCCTTTGCTTTTTTGAGCCGTCCCTGTGAATTTAAAGATTAAGAACGCATCTTGGAATCGTTCATGCCTTCTCCATTCATGCCTTCTCCATTCACATAGGGTTTGCGTGCAAATTCTCTTGCACAGTGCAGCGCGGAGAGTGATATCCTGGTAATCGATTAACTATTTTGACGTCAAATTATTACGGGTTTGCGTTATAACGGTTTTGCGTGAATTTACTATACTGACAAAGCTGAAATCAAATAACTGTCTTGTTGATGTCAAATTTGACATAAGATTTACTTGTTTATGGTGACATATTATGTGGGCTTGACTAGACTGATTCTTTTTGTAAGGGAAGCCGTCATAATTCGCTTATGCGTCGCGACGGCCAGCGACGCTCTCTCAATATCCTGTTGTCAATCCGGACGCAAACCGACGAGAAGAGACGGTCTCCGACGCTCCCACCGTGTTTGCATGATAAATAGAGCAAAAATGCGGAACAAAAGATTCATGCTTTTGTTCCCCGTCGCTCCGCGTCCCGTCGTTTCCTATTCATATCGCCGATTCTCTAATTGGAGCGTCTCACTGCGTCGCAAAAGTCGATAAGAATGTGATTAACCCTCGCTCAAAGATCCGGCTTGTATATACGAGCAAGGTAGCGTTTCACCGGCAAGATCATAGTTGCCGTGATACCAACCAGTCTATGAAAATGAAAATCAACAGTCGGCGGGCAACCGTCTAGCTGAGTTTTCTTGTATGCAAATTTGTTATTGTAAAGGCTGAAACTTCAGAGAAAATCTAAAGTAGCAGCCATGATCGAAGATTCATTTTAGTTTTTGGAGCGGCCGATAGCTTGTGTAATTTAAATCGACCGCTCTAAGGACTTCAATTCTATACATGTACTTTCGAAATTGGTCCGAAAGTTATTTACTTGTCACCATATAGTCTAGATTCTATCCGTTTTTTATATTTGGTTTATTCCCTAACGCTGCTCTTTCTCTACACGCATATCCAACACAGAGCGCGAATCTCCACTAATCGCGCGATCCCCAAAATTTTACCCGTCGTTAGCGAGGGTCGAATGAAAGGGCTATCTCAGTTTTAACAGCGTTGGGTGTATTATTTTCTCTACGGATCTCGTTCGTGCGTGCGCGAACAGTCCAGGCAGCTGTGGACTAGTCACCATATAGTTCCAGTTCTACAACTCATAACGACCGACACGAATCATCTTTTGATTTTAATAATCGCCTCATTATAGCTTTGGTCGTGTCTTATAAAGCTTTTTACTTGCCATCATAAACTAAATTTTAAAAAGTATAAGACCGAGTCTGACGGACACGAATCATCTTGAGTTTTAATCATCTCTCGTTTGTAATAAATAAATTACTTTAGTCGTAGCGTATAGTTATTTTCTAGTCATTGTAACACTTTTAGCACTAATAAGACTGACATCTTTGTTTTTAATCATCTCCTCGATATTGATTTAGTCACAGCGTCTAAAGTTGTCTTCTTGTCATAACACTTTTGAAATTAATAAGACTATTTGCTTTTAATAGCCTCGCTATTGCTTTAGTCGCAGTGTATAAAGTAATTTATTTCACTTGTCATAACACTTTTAAAACTAGTAATACCGACATCATCTTTTGTTTTTAGCTCATCGCCTCGAGCGTATACTAGAAATATCACTTTCGACTATCAATTTGAATTAGGCCTACTGCCACAGATAAAGATAAGTGTCAAAATACGGTCGGTAGATCCTGTAAATATCCAACAAGGGGGGGGGGGGGGTGGATCAAATTATTATTTTTAAATTCTGACCGACGGTCCCGACTAGTACAGCGTGGGTATACAGTGTGCGCGAGCTACGTTAAATCGATGCATCTGATAATAACGGGGAAAACTTGTATTCTTTGTGCACCTGTTGAAATCAAGCTATTTTTTTTTTCTTCGTTATCATAGTAGAGAAGAGTCGCCCGAAAAACTGAAATTAGATAATCATCTTATGTATTCAAACAGGTAAAAAAATGCAGTAGGGCACATAAAGACATGAGCACGACCAGTACGGCAAAATCTCCCTTTTCAGATGTCTGTATGTCATGTTTTTATAAACCTAGAGCGTATAGCAAAGTGCAAATCCATGAATTAAATGAGCCCCGTGCTCCGCATGGGCGGCATCGGGGTCTAACAGGTTGGACTAGTCCCGACATGAACTGATTAACATGCTGAATATTATGAGCGCGCGCCCGCCCACGTGGCCGAGGTTTCCAGGAAATCCAGTTTTAAACGGCGGCATGTTATGTGTGCGCGCGCTCGGGCTGGATTTTCCCTTTACATTCGATTCTTCTACTTTAGATATGTAGTACGTGTAGTTCTAAATAACCTCTCAGATCATGACGATCAGGGGCGGCGCCAGGGTATTTAAATGGGGGGGGGGGGCAAAATGACGCGTTTAACAACGTCGCACGTCGAGGGTCTTGAAATAACAAATAGGACTATAACAGTTATGTAATAATTGCATGGCCTGGCCTTCTCTTCTCCATTTCCCCTTCTCTTTCTCCTTTTTTCCCCCTTCTTTTTTTTTTTTTTTTTTTTTTTTTTTGCTCGCTTGAAAAATGATAGGGGGCGGCCGCCCCGTTGCCCCCCCCCCCTGTAGCGCCGCCCCTGATGACGATGAATCATCAGAGTTTTTGTTTGTTTTGTTCTGTCTTTTTTTCAGCTTGCTTACTGAAGCACCTGAAAATTAAATTTTGAATAGGGCCTATTCATATCCATTGTGTGTCAGATCCGGTGATGAATTTACTAACGCTTACAAGACAATATTTTTTAAAAATTATTATTACATAGATCTAGAATGAAGCGTGAAATTCCTTAAGTGTTTATTAGATGAAAATCTAATAAGACAAGTATGTTATCATCACGAACCTTTAATATAATTGCACATCTCTATCAATTAATTTCATTCATCCAATTTCCACAAACAACTCTTTTTGTGACTTGGACTTCTCAATATCTTTGTGAGAAACAGTCGGCGGTTGAGGGTTCACATGAAATGTGATTATAACTGTGCAGGCGGGGGGGGGGGGGGGGGGACATCAAATGTGATTGGTTTGTGCAGTCGAGTTATAATTTAATTTGGAAGAATTGACTATACAGCGAAATATTGTTCATTTTCGTTTCCACAACACACCTCACTCAGTAGTTTTCAATACTGTCATTTGTCGATTGTTGCCAACATGTCAATTTAGGCATTATCAATGACAAAATGGACTTTATTCTGAACAAATTGTTAGAAAGGGGGGAGGTTCCGGGAACATGATGATTTCGGGATTCTCGGGGAGTATCCCACTCTCATATTGGGCCCCGATGGAGAGGCAGGGTAGGGGAGGGGGCCGGAGGGTGGTGGAATAAAACTTTCATTCCTTGTTTTGAAGAAGTCCAGATCTGTTTTTATATACATTAAGCCACAAAGAAAAATCCAAGCTTTAAAATAATGTCTTACGTACTTTACATGAGAGGCAGCAGGATAACTGAATAACCAACAATTTACACATGTGCAGTCCTACAATGCGGTTCACACCCTTGTCCAGTAAGTAACTGGGTAGGCTGCATTGCATACTGCATAGTACTAGAGCTCGCGCTCGGATAAAAGGTTTCTCATGCTTTCGTTGCCGAGTCAACGATGTAGAGTATCAGTAATGTCTTCAACACATATAAAATTTTGTAAACACTTTCGAATTATAGACCAGTTTCCTTTTTTATTCATAGTCACGATTGTCGATTCACGACCACAAGCGTACTCTAAGCTTATGACCATATCCATGTCGTCTGCTGCGCCTATTTTTGATGTACATGTAGAAAGTGAATGGGTATATCGAGTTACTGCAAGATTTGTACGAGACAGTCTTCTTCTTTTGTTCGCTTTTTCACATTACAAACAAGTCAAGAAAGTCAAAAAGTTACTAGAAGTAATATTACCTATGAGATGAAACGTATATTTCATAACAAAAAACACAAACTGAACCAAAATGAGAGCTTTATCGGACTTCTAGGCAGTCAACCACACGGTGCATTGCACGTACACAACACAGTGTCCGTGTGTGTGTAGGTAGTTAGGTCTATTTCCCCTTTTAAAACCCCTAAATCAAAAGAGTAGAACTACATGAGATGAGTAAGAGCATGTGAGGGAATGACATTTGTTAGTAAGAATATAACAAAAGCATTTTGGGAGGTAAAACTGGTACAAAACTCCCAGCAAAACTCACACGCAATCAAAAGCTTGGCATTGCGATCTCGATAGAAAATTTACATAGCAGTTTCACACATATGCGCAGTTGAAGTGTAGCGACTACGTCACATGACCAATGTCTCTGGGTGGGAAATTCAATTTTTAGTAAAATAACCTACACCTAATCGCTGTTTAAAAATCACAAGATTCGAAGAGAGAAATGAATCTAAAACGATAATGTTAGTTAATTTTTTTAGCTTTCCACTGCAAATGTCCGGAAATCATCTGGACACCCCCCCCCCCCCCCCTATGATGTTGGATGGGGGTCGGCAGGACTATTAGAGCAGAACAAAACAACAGCATGCATTTCCCCTACAATCTCACTTTAGGAATACCGCCCGTCTCATTTGTTTGTTGTTGTTGTTGTTTTTTTTTTTTGGGGGGGGGTACTGACATCGATCCTTTTTTTTCTTACCCCCCCCCTTTATTTAAATTCGGGTAAATTCATGTATATTTGTGACATTTATATTGTGAGTTGTATTTTTCACAAAGAGCTAGAGGGAGAGAGAGAATGTAAACCTGCAATAATGTAAGCCTATGCTTTCCAAAAAGGTTAGAGCTAAAACGCAATGCTTTCTATAGTCAAGATTCACCTTCGCCTTCACACATTAGTCTATTCACCTTTTGAAGTCAACAATGAGTATTAGCAGGATGTGCATTGTCTCGTGCCTGGAGCACCCAACAATAGAGACTTTTATAGGGAAGAACAGAAAAGAGCTTTATTGATTTCAAACCAGAATCAATACTAAACGCTGAGTTTTCAAACGTTTCGTCCCTTCGTGGGCGTTTAGAAATCGGAATCTTTTGATTTCATTCGGAATCTTTAATAAATCATCATGATTAGAGCTGGATGTGTGTTGTATAGGATTATAGAAGCCGGTAATTAAGACCTCTATATATATCCCCTAGGCATAGACTTGCAGGTGTAATGACGAAACAAAACAAAAGGAAAACAAAAACAAAAACAACGATGTGAATGCAAGCAGTGTTGTTTTTTGTCGGATGGAGATTAAGAAAGAGAGAGAGGGAGAGGGGGGGGGGGGGGGAGATAGTAAAATATAGCGATTATTTTTATTTCACATGTATTAAATTCGACTATTTCCATATAAATAAAGCCCTTGTAACTCAGTAGAGGGATAAGTGAATCAAAATCATGACTATTATTGCTTTTCATACACCGAAACTAGAGAGGAACACATGGACATTTACAGTGTGAAAAATGGAATACCCTACACTCCCAAACTCTCACATATTGTTACTGATGATGAAATGGGTCTTGACTAAGTTGACGATATAAACACGAACATTTTCAAATGCCATTTAATAATACTCCTTTGACCAAGTAAAAGCATTCGAAGCATGAGAACACCACGAGACAGTTTGAAACCCACTAAAAACTCCCCTTAAAAATGTGTGACCTAAAACTAACACTGAAAATATGTTGAGGCACGCCATTCTAAAAATTTCAAGCAGCCCTCCCCTCCATTTCTGCCTTGGAATAATTATGATGCAGAACGCAGATTTGGTCAATTTTTATACCCTTCTATTTATATACCCGCAACTCACCATACACTATTTTTTATAATGTACACATCAACCTTTTCCAGATATAACGCAGTTTACGACCATTACCTAAATTTATCTTTCAGTTGTATTTTATGCGATTTCATAAATAGTGGTGGTAAGATGCTTCTAATTCCCCATTGTTTGGCTTCATGATTGTTTGCCACAATATTAGCTAATTCTTGACGGTTGGCAAATTATTGTTGACAAATTATTCCTTGATTTAAAAGCTATTTGCATAAAAATTTACATGAGAATGATTGATTAACAGTGACTGAAATGTGAGTAAACCTTTTGTCGGGGGGGGGGGGCAAGTTGCCCTCTTTGCCCCTATCAAAAACGCTACAGTTGCCCTTATTATTATGGAGGCGTGTTAATACACATTATGATTTATTACCATCTTTTGTATAATGATGATCGGATTTTTACGTAATAACTTCTTGAAAAGAACTTTAAACTTAAAAATTACCACATAAATTAATGTTTGGAAGTGCTTCCATATATTGCTTAGTATGTATCATTCAACAACATTACGGTACCAGTTTGGGTGCTTTTAGACAAAAATGCACAATTAAACCAATATTTGGAGCTATCATATGCAGCCCTTCTATAAAATAAAACATGTCTTCACTATAAAAACCAGTGCAGTCTCTCTCTCCTATCATTTTGTAGAACATCAATGTAATTGATCGACCGTTTGGGGGGGGGGGGGGGTTATCTCTATTCTCCCCTTTTTCTTATAGCTTCTATTGCTCACGATAAAGAAGTTGCCGGCGACTAAGCGTTTGCCCGAAATGAGAGTGGTTACAACAAAGAGTATATAATGAAATGTTTTGAGGTAGGTTCTTGACACATCATTATTTTAACGCACAAACGTTTTGAAAAAAAGGCCAGCTGTCGTGGTCAAGTTTCAATGGGTATTATGCTCGTTTTTTTATTCGGCTCTAAAGAAAGCTGGATTTCACACTTAAACACGTTGAGTGCATATACATACTTCAAAAATCTAAAACTCATAATATTCATTTTACATGTGGTTGAAATCAATAAGCCATACTGATTTTATGTAAAATATTTGAATTTTGTTTCATAAATACAGTATAGGGGGGGGGGGGGCTCTCGTTTTTCCGAAGGTTCATAATTCCGAAACACAAATTTCCCAGGGGTTGATAACTCCGAAAATGAAATAGGGTTCATAACTTCGAAAATTTGATGTACTACTCCGAAGTTTCGTAATTCCGAAAAGGCATTAAAGCCCTATAACCTTGGAAAATATGAATATTCGGAATTATGAACCTTCAGAAAAACGACATGTAACCATTACAGAATGGTGGAACCACCATGTTCAGTTCATCTTATATAAGACAACCCGACACCTAACACATAAATACCATCATGCTTTTTGTTTTAATATAACTATATTTGTATTTATTCCTTTTTGTTTTTGTTTTTACTTGGAACGAATTTCTCTGCAAATAAGCTTTAGCAAGACCAGGCTAAATTATGAGAAAGCATATTGAGCATTGTATGAATTAACATTGAAGCCGAACTTCTTTATAATTAACCTTGTAAGGTTGGTAAATATAAAGATGTATACAAGAATTATGTAACGGGTTTACAAACGGTGTGTATATTAAGCACTATATAATTCTTACAACTATAATCATTTCATTTTCATGTATTTATAAATACCATCATGCTTTTTTTTCTAATGTAAACCTGCGATAATGTAGGCCTAGTATGCTTTCCAAAAAGGTCAGAGTTAAAACGCAATGCTCTCTAGTCAAGATTCTTTCGCCTTCACACAATAGTCTATTCTCCTTTTGAAGTCAACAATAATTGGATGTGCATTGTCTCGTGCCTGGAGCACCCAACAAAAGAGACTTTTATAGGGAAGAACAGAAAGAGCTTTATTGATTTCAAACCGGAATCAATACTAAACGCTGAGTTTTCAAACGTTTCGTCCCTTCGTGGGCGTTTAGAATTTGGAATCTTAAATCATGATTAGAGCTGGGTGTGTATTGTCTAGGACTAGCAGCCGGTAATTAAGATTTCCTCTATATCACCTATATAGGCATAGACTTACATGTGTAAAAACGAAACAAAACAAAACAAAAGGAAAACAACACCAACAACGATGTGAATGCAAGTAGTGTCGTTTTTTTTTTGTCGGATGGAGATTAAGAAAGAGGGGGGGGGGGGGGTAGTAAAAGATAGCAATTATTTTTATTTCACAGGTCATGTAATTTTTTTTTGTCGGATGGAGATTAAGAAAGAGAGGGGGGGGGGGAATAAAAGATAGCAATTATTTTTATTTCACAGGTCATGTAATAAATTTGACTATTTCCATAAATAAAGCCCTTGTAACTCAATAGGAGGATATAAATTCAATCAAAATCATCACTATTATTGTTTTTCAAACACCGAAACTAGAGAGGGATACATTTAATCTCGGCTGTGACATAACCGATCGTCGTTAAATTTTGCAGGGATCTCGAGAATCGCCTAAGGAACACAATTCATTTAATATTGTTTATGCAAATTATATACTTAAATACATTTCAGTTGATATTCAAGTAAAGAAAGGCCAGGGAGATTTAATTTAATGCAAGATTTTTTCTAAACCTTAAAAGCATTTTGAAAGTGATTTCAATTCTTATGTATTGTATTGTTTTAGGAATTTCTAATGTATTCTCTTTGTTTTTCAACTTTTATTTCGTTTATTTTTTTAATTTTTTTTTGTTTTGTTTTTTATCTGCTGTTCAAGGGTGTAATCTGAACCAGTAATCAGTTACAATATATGATAATTAAGGCATAAAGAAGAAATTATAGGTGATAAATGAGAAACATGTGAAAATGCAGTTTCCCATTCGTTTTGTAGACAAAACTCGTTTTTTGGGCTGACACGAGGTCACAAAAAGTCACATGACTCGGTAACAGTTAGTCTAGTTCTGGACGTTGCGAAGTCCTCACTTTCAGAGGACTTCGCACCGTCTCTCTTCTACCTCCCTGGTTCTAAGTTTGGTGCACGCAGCCACCATCCCGTAACGTCAACCAATTGGCAACATATAATGGTAAGTTCCGATGTCATTTCTAATTTTGTATTTTTTTTTCTTTTTGCTATACATCTGCTGAAGATCGTCCCGTTCATTAAATATTTACAGAAACTTTTCCTCATTACTATCGTGTTTTTCGTTTTTTTTTTTTAATTTTTTTTTTAAATCTTTTATTTGGGACAACAAGAGTTCTCAATGCGAAAGAATTCAACTGAAAAAAAAAAGGAAAAAAGTTACAATTATCTTCCACACGGACAAAAAGTTATTATAATAAGCTCTTTGATTAAATTCTATTTTCAGTCACAATAATAGTACTTTGTCATTTTATTCCGAGATGGCTGTTTGGCATCAGACGACGAGCCTGCCGCCGCCGAGCCCATCCCCGACGACGACCAGCTCATTCCCGACGACGACCCTACCGACGACGAGCCTGCCCGCCGCCGAGCCCATCCCCGACGACGACCAGCTCATCCCCGACGAGGAGCCTGCCGACGACGAGCCTGCCGCCGCCGAGCCCATCCCCGACGACGACCAGCTCATCCCCGACGACCCTGCCGACGACGAGCCTGCCGCCGCCGAGCCCATCCCCGACGACGACCAGCTCATCCACGACGAGCCTGCCGCCGCTCATCCCCGACGACCCTGCCGACGAGCCTGCCGCCGCCGAGCCCATCCCCGACGACGACCAGCTCATCCACGACGACGAGCCTGCCGCCGCCCATCCCCGACGACCCTGCCGACGACGAGCCTGCCGCCGCCGAGCCCATCCCCGACGACGACCAGCTCATCCACGACGACGAGCCTGCCGCCGCCCAGCCCATCCCCGCCGACGAGCCTGCCGTCGCCTACCAGCCTATCCCCGACAAAGAACCTGCCATCGCTGAGCCTACGTTGCCGACGTCTCCGATGACCACGACGCCTGACGCTCTCATCCACACATTGCTCCGGCAAAACCACGAGCTACGGGAGGAGAACGCTGCTCTACGGGCTGCTCTGGCTGCTGCGCAGAACGTCCCCGTCAAGGGCTTGTCGCCGAAGATCGTCCCCATCAACGCTGAGACTGTCCTCATCGGCAGCAGCGACTCAACATTCGCAACGAGGGTCGACGACTACCGGGAGGCGTTCGGGCGAGCAGCATCGCCAAAGGACCTCGTTCTGAGATTGCTGGGGAAACTCTTCAGCGACGCAGAGCTGGCGAGATACAACTCCAATGGGGACCAGTCTTCAACGGCAAGACGAGGACAGAAAAGGAGGGACTGGTCAGCAAGGCTGCTTTCAGGGCAATCCTCGCGCAAGCGGAGCTTGAGTTCCCTGGGAGCAGCATCAGAGAAGATTTCCAGCGTGATGTCAGGGCCGCTGTCAATTCCAAGTGTAGGAGGGCCGACCTGAAGCAGCGTCGATCCTCGGCGGTATGAGTAGGTTGCAGTTACAAATATGTAAATATGTAAATATGTATATATATTTTTTTGTAAATATGTAAATTTGTAAAATTGTAAATATGTAATTAAATTTTTTGAAAGCAATAACCGCCTTTTTTTCAGTAGCGATTTTTTTTTCATGCAATTTGTCATATATATATATCTTGCAGAACTGAAAGAGAATAGAAGCGAAGTGAGCTAGAACTTGATCGTGAAATGCGTAGTGAATCAGAAAGAGAAGTGAATTGTTGGTGATCTCGTGAAAAAGTATAATGAAAGAGAAAGAGAATTTCAATAGAAATGAATGGAAATCAAATAAATAAATGTAGATGAAAAGATGTAGAAAATTTGAGAGTGAAAAGAGAAGTGAGGAATTGTTGAGGGAGAGAGTAAGGAGGAATGTAAGAAAGAGTAAAATAGAGTTAAGTGCGTTGTGCACGTCTGGTAATGGCATTTATAGCAAGGTCCGAAGAAAAATGAGACGAATGATGACGAATTAATTTTCCTCCTAACGATCAAAATAATTTCGTCGGGCCGTCTTCAATACAAGAATTATGAAACGCAAATGAAAAGGAGGTGAGACGATTTAGATCTACTTCACGAATTAATTTTCTACCTAACGATAATAATTTCGTCGGGTCGTCTTCAGAACAAGACTTATGAAACGCAAACAGGCGAGACAATTTACTTGACGAATTAATTCTCTAGCTATTGATCGAAATAGTTTCATCGGGCTTTCTTCAGGAATAATAAAACGCAAACGAAAAAGAGGGAATTTGCTGGACGAATTAATATTGATAAAATTCAAAACAATTTCGTAGGGCCGCCTTCAAGGAAAGAATTATGAAACGCAAATGGAATGGGAAGTCGCCGATTTATGCGACAAATATAAAAATATCAAATGTTGCCCGGACTGTGAAATCAAAAGGCAATTTTCCGAAGTTAAATATTACCAACTGTAACGCCGTTGCCTACATCCGGGTTGGGTAGGAAAGAGATTAGTCCATTTAATTGGGCCGTCGCGCCGCGTCCGGAGCATAGCGGAAATGTGTCACAACAGGGCGGTTTTGAGGTGTCCGTCTGTCAGAAAGCGACGGCCTCCGACGAGGGGCGACGCAATGCGACGGTCTATTGTGCCGTTATCCGGTGAATGCGTCGCTGGCCGTCGCGACGCATAAGCGAATTGTGACGGCTTCCCTAAGTTTAGTACATTATTTGTTACTCTCATGAAGGATCCAAATATCTGTTTGCATTCTTTAAAAAAAAAATTGTGCTTTCCAAGTTTCTAGTAAATATATACTGGAAATTTATGAATCTGTTTGTATTACAAATGCCATTTGTCAGAAAAGAGACCAAATGAGACATTTAAAAGGAGTAAGTTTATTTGTAATTATAAAAAATCTAATTCACATGCATTATGTCTGATTAACATCAAAGCAGGACTACAAATGCTGAGTTGTTGATAGGATCTGCTCGAAATATTGAAAATTACAGAAAACAAGTTCTGTATACCGAATTCAAAATGACAAAAAGACATTGTTGTCTTTATTGATAGGTATGAAAAGCAACTAGAAAGTTACTATTTATTTACAATTATGCCAACAAATTATAATTGAAACAAAATTCCAGCAAATGCTTATACTACATCTCAAATACATGTATATACTTTTCAAATCACCTTTGTAATCCTTGATTCCTACAAGTACTTTTAAAATACAATTCCATAGTCATCAAATGACTAATACTTTGGGTCAAAATTTCAAGGCTCTTCCAACTTCTCTGAGACTTGTGACAGGTTGGAAGCATTGCTCATCATACTTGGACACACCTTGGGTTTCCTTGTGACGTCCAAACCTGTTCTTTATACCAAACTAGCTCTTTATATGTCCTGTCTGCCTGTTATTTCCTCCTGAGAAGTTTATCAACCATACTTCCCTAGGTCCTCAAGAACCAGACTGTGAACTGGGCAAAATAAGAGTCATGTTTAATAGGCATACATGACAAGGTCACAGGAGGGTGAATCTTTATATTTCTTAACCAATTGACTACTGAATTCTCAAATTCCCATAGACTTAATACAGGGACCAGCTGGTTTGAGTAGGCAAGGGGTTAAATCGAATATATCAAATGGTAGTTGGCCTTTTGATGGCATTATACAGATATTGGAGAATATGCAATAATTATGTGTACCAATATTGTCATCAGCATTTCCATCTTTTAACTTGGGTCATTCCTCATAGCAATTTCATTATTTCATTATCATCATCATAATCACTATTCACCATCATCCGCAATAGTATCATTATCAACATCATTCTCTTTATTAGCATTATTGTCATCTTTGTCATCATTATCATCGCTATCAGAATCATAAAAATCATAATTATCATCATCATCACCATCACAATCATTATCATTATCTTCAGTTTCAACTTCATCATCAGTCATACATGTAGTTCAGTTCATTTTCTAGCTTGATTTGGGCAATTTGAAATCATAAATATCGATAGTTGTCTTTACAGAAAAGGATGAAAATTGAGATGAAAGCAGTTGTCTCTTTTTACAAATAATTTATTCAGAATCATTCATATATAACATCAAGAGTATTTCTGTACACACCATTACAACTACAACAAGATAAGACAATACAGATAAAACAAGAATAAAAGCTGTAAAATAGTCACAAAAACACACAAAACAAAGAAATACTAAATTTGCATCTCTACTTCCCCCCCCCCCCCCCCCCCCCCATTTTCAACTACCAGCTGGTTTTAATAAGTACAAAATGGAAGCACTAACATGCTAAACACAACATAACCTTCCCACTACCCTACCCTTGCACTCTGTGCTAGTAACACTGGATTGCACTTTTCAACTTTTCATCTTTATTTACAAGCTTTATTTCAAAATCACCTTGAAGTCACAGAAATATAGATTAATTTTGCTCTCACTGTACAGTATATGATGACATAACACATAGCTATTAAAAAAGATTTCTTATATTAAGAGTAGATTAATTGGTTTACATAGAACAGGCTACTGAAAAGGTTATATTCTTATCATTCCTTTGCTCTTTTTGATAAATTTTAAAAGATCTTTAAAATACATTTTGAAGATAAGACTTAGGTTGCCTGCACAGATTCAACATGGAAACTTAGTGAATAAACAAAAAATCAGTTTCAGTTCATCATTGATTGCTTGAAGTATGCTTTGTTTTAATAAGCATACATGTACATCATAGACAGGTCCATCTTGCCAATTTGCTAACAGTTTATTACATTATTGTGTGCATGAAAATAGTATTAAAGTCAAAGGAATCTTGCAGATCATAGAGACAAATACATGTTTCTGCTGTTGCTTTTGTATTTCTCTCTCTCTCTCTCTCTCTCTCTCTCTCTCTCTCTTTCCTTCTTCTTTTTCCATCTGAGGCCAGGTTAAGATAGTTGGCCAGATAACATTATTATCTGGATTGGTTCATGTGCTTCATCTGGTCCAGTCCTTGAATCAGGGAAGGAACTGGTCTACCACCCAACCCAAACTGTTTGAATAGATTTAACCTCACCCCCACCCCGGCACTCCATGACTCACATTTTTATAGATAACATTAGCATTTTTTAAATTACATCACTCACAGCAGAATATTTTTCTGAACAAAAATTAAAGTGATATTACAAGCCTTCATTACGTTATTTCTATGGTGTTAGTTGAGGCACAATTGCATATACATAATATATAACATGTTTGTGAAATTTCATTCAATATTACCTTTCTTCCCAAAGAATAAATGCAGTACAGATTTTGAAGATCAAAAGTGCTGTTTACTTGATAACTTATAACTGAACATTTGTATATATGTAAGTGTGCTAGTTTTCTTTTGTCTGAGAATTGTGACTCAAAATTGAAAATCTTACATCAAAATGACATAATGCCATAAATTAGATAAGTCAGTTGTTTTCAGTTTCTTAAAATTTGTGTGATTATTGTCCGCTGAAAGTCCGAATAGTGCTAACTCAAAGCATACAAGTGAACAACACTCTGCAAGTTTTTAACCCATAGCAGTTCAGATTTTTCATAAGATCTAAATAAATCAGCTTTTCCTCAGCAAATTGGCACCACTTTTCCTTCTCAAATTAGCACCAATTATTCTTATTTTCTAATCCTACATAGTTTATAGAAATAAATCAAATAAAATATGATGTAATAAATAAACCAATGTGAATGAAAATTACTCAATTCTACAAAGATATTGCCAATTTGTACTCTAAAGTAGTGATTTTAAATTTCACATCGCATTGCCAGTTTAGAGACTTTAATGATTATTGACAATTAAATTGTTCTTATTCATGAACATCACCATGCCCAGCATTAGAAATGGACTCAAAATCTTCTGGGATATTTTGCTCTTTCTGTATGTGTAATTCCTAGCACTCTGGTTCAAAATTACTTTTTTTTTAAGTCACTAAAAGGAGACACTAAACTTTTATGGGTTATATACCTTAATGATGATAAATATTTATATACACCATATGCTTTTATGAGTCATGGCACTTTTAAGAAATAGATTTGCAGCATTCGCTCTTTCTCTTTTTCATTAATTTCAACTCTCAAAGGAAAAAGGGTATTTTCTAGGACTATTCGTGGCAAAGTGTTATCTAATTTTCTATGCAGGATCAAATTTTTCTTTGTGACTTGAAGGGGAAAATATTCACATACATTTTTTTTTCTGTTCAGATGTCACTATCTCAGCCATATACTTGCACTATACATGTATTTAAAAATGAATACACAGATATATGATTATTAACTCTTTACTGGCTTAGGTCGACCAGTGGAACAACCAGGCGCCTGCCACAGTCGACTTTTGACACATATACAGCGTTAATATATAATACACTCCAAACATTATGGCTGTCCAGGGTTTCGTTCTATGGCAAATGAAGAGTTAAAGGGGTAGTTGCTATTAAACTGCAAGTTATGTATGTAGTACTGCCCAAACAGTGCCAACAACTGGATAGTGCAATTCCTTTGAGAATGTTCAGCAATTAAAGTAAAGAGATATGTTTAAACTTTAATTTGATTGGTGCTTTGCAAACAATTCAGGTCTGATTAGATTTTTATTATCTGTCAAAGACATTTAAAAAAAAACTGTCTCAACATTAAAAATATCAAGTTGTTTATTTTCTATTTACACTACTTTATCTGCAGTTTAGAAAAAAAAAATAAAGTAGTTTGACATTGGTGATATTTTTTGTTCACAATTATCAAAAAAGAAGCACAAAAAATGTGGATTGTTCAGAAGTGGCAAAATTACCACAAGAAAAATTCCTTTGCTTCATTTTGTCAAATGATATATTTCTTTCAGCAACAACATAGGAGACTTCTTGTTGTTTTACTTCCTTTTCAAGACAAAAAAAGTTTTTATGGATACATTCTTATAACTTGTTTAATGTGCCAGGATAGACCTTTCATACTTCTGAACAATCGTGAGCCATTATTGGATATCAACCCCTTTCAGATACCTATGATCCTATTTTGCGCTCTAAATAATGTGCATTTAGCAATAAAAATTGTGTTCACACAAATTATCAAAAATTGCATGATGAGAGCATTATTTATGAGCACTCATTCAGAAACACCTGCATCATGGGGAATCTGTGTAGGAGAAGTTGCTGTGGTGCAGGGAAATGAAACGACCTTTGACTGATATCAGTCAAAGGTCGGAAAAGAGGGGCATTATGCACATGCACGTAATAGCAGCCCTAAGATAATGCACATTATTTTGATGTCAATAGATTCATAAAGTCATATAATACTCTTAATCTGCTCCTATTATGCAGTTTGTGAAAGGGGTATTATACCAAACACACTTACTGGAAGAATCAAAGTAATGGTTGCATTGTAAGTTATCAATTGCGATATCAAACAAAATCATTTTGATCAATTCCAGTAGGGAGAAGAGGAATATAAGGGCTTTGTGTAAATCCTGACTTGATGTCAGATTGTAATTCCTCCTACAAATAGTCTCAATATCATGTTCATTATAGCCGTTTTTGCAGATGCATGGATACTTTACCTTTAATTCAGAATGGAGAAGGAAAAGAAACGGTCTGCTCGTGGGTTTACTTTTATTCATCATTCTATAAAAGCAGTTGATGTTTCCAGTGTTGTTCTTGTTGTGTTCTTATTAAGTAAAAGTTCAAGGTATTTGACAGGTGGCCTAAGCCCTTGGGCGAGGCGTTTTTTCTGCATTCTCCTCGCTTTCGCCTTGGCACAGCGCCTTACAAATCTCGTAGCAGAATTCCTGCATCGCGGTCTAGGTTTACGACTATTGGCGGCCAGGCCCTTTATGGTGTTGCGGTGTCTCCACACTGCTTCGCGAGCCTGATAGCAAAGTGTGTAGTCTTCTGAGGGATCCCATAGGCAAGTGTCGTTGGCCCATATGCAGTGGCTGTACATGGTCTCACAATCCACGGTCTTGTAGTAGAGGGATGCTACAGGGTTGTAACGACAACTTCCATCATCCCAGAGAGGGGACTTATCCAGATATGCCACTTTGTGTAGGTCTTCTGAATGAGTATCTATATTAACGATTCCGATTACACCTCTTATCTGTCAGAGAAAATCAAAGATAGCACTCTGTTACTCATACAAAAAAATATTGTTCACAAATTTTGTATTAATACTCTTGTTTCTTTTCACAGCTTGATTTTTTCCAATAGAAAAATGAATAATCTAGAGCTGTCACATACTTTGTCCCTCTCAACATTTTGAACATGTACGTGATATTTTTTTGTGGTGCTGTTTATTGCATTTTTTAAAGGATGTAGACTTCTCCATCTTCCTTTTTCAGTTCAGAAAATAATCAAGGAAAATTGCTTCTAATACAGGGGGCACAACTGGCTTGTACCCATTTCGAAACCCAATTGGCATACCTCACTGCATATCTTTCTATATTGTTTAATTTTTCACAATTTGTGCCCTACCCCCCCCCCCCCCCCCCTCTCTTTACAAAATCCTGGATCTGCTTCTGCACAATAGATCATACAGGGTTGATAAACTGTCCAGGTCTGTGCTAACATTGCAATTTTCAAGCAACGTAGATGATTGATTGTTCATGGAAAAATATTAAGAAATCAACTTACCCTACATTTGCAGTTGTTGTTGTATATTGATGTCATGCCGATTAATTGTTCATCAGTTAACTTGCCCCATTCGGACCACATATCACAGTATGTCATGTAGTAGATGTCTCGTGTGAAACGACCTGTTTGGAGAAAATATTGTAAGGTGGGTCTTTGAACTGAAGGAGAATTTTAAACGGATATGTTTTTTAATTAGAAATAATATTTTGTGTAGTTAACCCATTGCATACTAAATTCTCTCATTCCCATAGGATTAACACAGGAACCATCCGGTTTCCATAGCCAATGGGTTAAATAAGCTATGTTCCAGTAGCTACAAACTTTTATCGGTAGTCACAATTTTTTTATTGTGAGATATTCTTATAGCAAAGATTTTCAGCGTTACTTCAAATTTACTATACTTTCACTGAATAGCCTGCATGAGTGAAATTTAGTCAAAAAATTGTTTCTTGTGATATCTATTTCAATAAGCCAGTACAATGTACTACATGTAATTATGAACTGGCTTATTGGACTTGCATAAATCATTCTGAGCATCATTTGTTTTGCTGATTTAACCCTTTGAATACTAAGCCCGAGATAACTCAGACAGGAGTCTATGGAAAATGCATGTTATACTTAAATCAGATCACATCCAATGGGTTAAATTAATTTGAGTGGATGGAGAGTGCTCAAGACAGTCTCAGCAGAGGTTGATGTGGGGGGGGGGGGGGAAAGAAGGTCATGCCTTGGATACATTTCATGTCAGGTGCAAATCTCGAGCTAAACAACATTAATGTTTGGGTGGTTTTAATGGAGTGATTGATAGGATGAGACCATGTTTTGGGATGACGCTGAGTAAAAGGAATGACATTCTGCCTGAAACTGGGTTATTTGATTCTTTGCGGGGTACCTGCAAAAACGTTCAGTTCTGTTTTAGCCATGGTGTCATAAGAAAAGTTTATTGGTGGACTGGGGGGGATTGGTAATTGTATGTAATTGAATCTGCTTTTGATTGATTATTCAGTAGTGTTGCCCTAAACCAGTTATATCAGGCTGATTTCAGGGTATGTGGATAGAGAGGCGGAACAGACCAAGGGACCAGGTTGGGGAGGGGGCTATTTTGAATATTTGTGAGATTCCCACATCAAAATCATAAGGAGACAGAAAAAATGTTCAAACTTTAAGCGTACAGTTATGATCATGTTATACACCATCAAGATGAACTATATATTCATTCTTTCTTCCATTCTTATGTAATATTTTATTAAGTATGATTTTTTTTAAATTGGGCTTTATTCAAAATAAATGTGAATATGCATTTGGATACTAGTCATTTGTAATTGGATTAGAGATGAAACATCCAATATGGGGGTCATAAATGTAATATGAATGATATGTTACATGTATGTCTTTATTATCACATTTTCTTCACAAAGTACTGCAAGAATTAGAGGAGACTTTTGATTTGAAACATATTTCTGGCAACTGACAGAGAAGTGATTAGAGATAAGACTTAGTTGTTGTATTAGTTCCAAACTTAATAGTCATATTTTTAGTGATAAATAGAAAATTTTTTTCAACTCTCCCAGTGTTACCCCATCACGTATTTCATGAACAAGCATGGTCAGTGTGAACATGCTATTTCAAAAATCCTGGAAAAAGATACAAAAACTGCTACAATGAAACCAATCCCAATTACATAAATTCAATTTTTTAAAATTTATTTACCTGAGAGGAGGTAAACATTCTCCGGGACCAATCCAGACACACCGCAGAGTCCGCCGGCATCAGGGGTGTGGATCCATATCTCATCTGCATCTCCTAAGTAATCTCGCCCCTTGAAGACGGATTGTAACTCCACACGGTACCCGATCAGGAAACGATAATTCATAGGCCGAGACTTGTCCGGATGCTCGATTTTTTTTTTCTCCAGTACTCTACCCTGAACAACTGTTCAAACCATTGGAAATGTTTTTTTGGAGGGGGATAGAAAAAGAAACATTTTTACTTAATTGCTACCAATTCTCAATTTGCTGTTGACTTTATGAACAACTTTTCTGTGCTATAGTATCGAGGGAGAGATTTGATGCCATAAAAGTCATTGGGGTGTTTATGATTTCAAACATTTTGTGATTTTAGAGCCTACTTGGAGGGGGAGGCAAATCCTTCAGAATTAAAGGAGAATGAAACCCTGGGGAAGAGAAGCAATTCTTTAAAAGATCCATCAAAATCGGTAACGAAATGAAAAGTTATGAAAGTTTGAAATTCTCAATTTACTTTCTATGGTGATCCTCAAATTAGCAATGTTGCTTCAAAATGGCAGGTTAAGTAGTACAACTCTCAATATGTTTTGTACACAAAATTTCATATTTTCTTCACTATCTCTAAAGATGCCGCTTGTCTTTTTGTGAACTCACCATATGTTGTGTCAAATACATTTTCCCATGATATATCTTAAGCTAAGAAGGAAACAAGCTGCACCTTGAGAGATAATGGGGAAAATATGAAATTTTGTGTACAAAACATATCGTCGATGGGCTGATAAAACCTCGTATCTCAAAAAAACTAAATTTTCAGGAGAGCGAAAAAACATTCTTATTTAAAAAAAATATGTGAATATTCTATGTTATTTGTACTAAATACTGTGTTTGATAATTAAATCAATATGAGGTGGTTGGAATGTGCAGTAGATGATTATGAAGCGGGTAAAATGAGTTACAAGGTTTTGGCACCAAAAAAAAAAAAAAAAAATCATAAAAAAAGATACGAGGTTTTTGTACAAATGATGAATTTTGATATTTTATAAGGATATGCAACTCACCATGCTCTATTATGACTATTAGAAGATAAATTACACCTTACACTTCACATTCATGAACAAAAAGACTAATTTTAACCTGCAAAAGGGTGATTTCACCCCAAAAATGAGATACAAGGTTTTATCCACCAAGCATACATGATGTTCATGGGCTGTTAAAACCTCGTATCTCACAAACCCTGAAAATTTTAGTAAAATGAAAAAAATAATCTTCATTTCAAGAAACCATGTGTGTAGGCAGTTTTATTTGAACCTTAAACAATGTTTGTTAATAATTTGGATTATATGAAGTGGTTAAAATGCATTAAAAATAATTTAGAAGGCAGGAAATGGAGTTACGAGGTTCGCGCACTAGACCAAAGTGGAATAAAAAGTTGAGATACAAGGTTTTTGAAGAGATATTTAAAAAATGTTTTTTTAAAGATATGCAACTCCTGGGGTTATCGGGAGATGAATTACACTTTAAACATCACATTTATTTTAAAAAATCATTTTCACAAAAATTTGAGATACGAGGTTTTATCAGCCCATCGACGATATGGAGAGTTGTACTACTAAACCTGTCACTTTGAAACAACATTGCCAATTTGAGGATCGCCATAGAAAGTAAATTGAGACTTTTCAAACTTTCATCACTTTCTCATTTTATAACCTATTTTGATGGAACTTTTTTGAATTGCTTCTCTCTATCCTCTCTTTTCACTAAACTTGATTTTTCCCCAGGGTTTCATTCTCCTTAATTAGAATAAAGTCTGAATTGCATGAGTTCACTGAATCATCTTAAGTTCTAATTTGTCAATTTTCTTGAATTTCTGATTGGAAGTTTCTCTCAGTTGTGCATTTGGTACAGAAAGACAAGATTCCCATATTTGTCACAGAAGTTAAGATGTTCAATATAGCAGATGATGTGGTCTAAATATTATTTCAAGAATGATGTTAGTTACATTCCCAAGTGTTATGTCTTTATATTCCTCAATCAGAAAAAGAGAATGACATTCTTTCTAAAACCTTCTTATCTGACAGTGTGAATCTGAATATTTTGTCATATTCAGTGTATTTGATCAAGTTGTTATAACAATGACAGTTGGAAACTCTCTGAATCAAGTAAGAAATGTCAGTCTCAGCAAAACTGTCCCTATAGTAAAAAGATGAAACTGTGTAAGTCAGCATGTCATCTTATAAACTCTTATTATAGAGTCTGCATGATTTGATATTGCATCAGTGAGGCTATAATCTAATTGTGTTGGTTTGTCTGAAATAGAATCTTGTCTGACTGTCGATGCAAATCATTCAGTATCATAGTTGTAGTATTTTTTTTTTACTGATTATCCAAACTTGTGACAGATAGACTTGTCATTTTCATTCACCAATTGCTCGACCACAGGAAAGGTATATGGTGGTCAATGTATATCAAAATTTTGAGCATAAATCAAGTATTCTGAATATATGATTATAATTATATGCTACCATAGAAATTTTCAGAGAAAATTGCAAATTTTTAAAAAGATATCACCTTATTTCAACATTAGACAATTGAACCAATGAGAAACCCAAAAATATTGGACAAGAAAGAAACTCAAATATAATTTTCAATAATTCTTATGCATAAAGTTGGGTAAAGCAATAATGTTTGGTATCATAAGAAATGGTAATAAATTTCCTACAAGTTTTGTATACAATATTTTGTGAAATAATAGATGGTTAATGAAGTGAAGACAATTCAAAGATAAGCATTGATCACGTTTTGGTAAAATTTTGAAGAGAGCTAAACCCCTTGGCACAGTGAGAGTTAAAAAGTATAAGCAATTAAGCATTGTGTTTTATTAAGCCATTGCCCACTTGAACCAAGTGGTCCCTGTGCTAAACCTATGGAATTGAAAAAATTCTATAGTCAACAGGTTAAATGGATTGGCCATATAATTAGAATTCAAGTTCTCTATTAAAAGTTGCAAGTTTAGAATAAGAATCCAGCTAGGTAAAAAGTTGAAAAAATTTAAGTACTCTTTGAAGCTGAACTGAATGTCTAGTTAATGAGAGAGAAAAGTATGAAGACTCACCGAAGTCTGAGAAGCAATATTTAGTCTGAGGATGATTTACAAGGCAGTTACAAGCCTCGCTCTGAGACAAAAGCTGAATTAAGCACACAAGAATCGCAACGCTCCAAGTGAAATATCTCAGCTCCATCTCAAGATCAAGATTATTTTCATCAGCAATTAAAAGAAATAAACAAATGATCCAATTTGGGAATCACAGGTGTGCTGTATCGTGCGGTGATGTCTGATGCAGTTTATGTTCATCAAGAATACATTTCAACTTCAGATTCTGTGAATAATGCTGATGATACCACTTAAAGTTCCAACACTGACAAATCTGCAACACCAACAGCTTCTTTATATACCCCTTAACATCGCAGTGACTCTCAACCCAACCTCCCCCCAACATCTCCTAATTAGCGCCCTACGTGACTCCAGAATTCTTTTTTCTATCTTCTTCCAATGTGGGGGTGGGGTCTGTGGCTTTTGGCACTAGTAGCGAGATGTCTACTCCAGATTTGCAGGAAAGAAAAGGGATAGAAGAATAAAAGAAGAATTGAAAGAGGGAGATATATATTTGGTAAGATTGTATCCTCTAACGACCAATACCATCGTCTGGTAACAATGTCTAGTCTATGCTGACCCAGACAATTTTACAAAGTTTGATAACTGGAATCATGAAATGCAAGCACAAAAAATATTGGATATTGTATTAACAAAAAGAGAATTTCTACCTGTGCCTATTTTTCTTTACAAACAAGTAGAAATGACTCTAATTGTGGATCATTCTCAGGTTTTTAACTGATGATCAGCAGCTTTTTTACAAGATGAAATTACAGTTGGCTTTTTTTCAGAGACTAGTTCCACCACAGGATACCAATATCCAGCATGTTGTTTGACTGACTTCTGGTTGGTTTGCTAGGCATGTGTACTTCCTTGCTTTGTAATGCTTTCTCCAACACAAATAGTATTTGATCTGTAAACTTTATTTGATACCTGGTCTTTACAGACTTTTTAAACTGTATATCAGTAATGTTGATGTATACAATATGAGACCCATTTGATAGCCCTTGAATAATTCAACTTTGTTTCATTTTGAACTTACGCTTTACATTAGACATGGCATTTTATTGAGATTTCACTCTTGACCCAAGTGTAGTAAATGAAAAGCATTCTATTCATTGCCTTCAGCACCATTATCAATTGTTCTTTGGCAATTAAGATGCCTACATGTTTATTTCTTTCTTTCTATATTATCTCCAATGCCCACCCCCCCCCCCTCTCTCTCTCTCTCTCTCTCTCTCTCTCTCTTCTCTCTCTCTCTCTCTCCCTCTCTCATTCTGCATCCTATTATGTTCTCCCCAGCACTTGTTTTATACATGATCTTCCTCATTTTCTGGCACAAAAAGGCTGTTGAGCCAGCCCACAGTCACGTTTCTTCTCTCGTGTACTTCAAGACATTCCACTGAACTCTGAAATCATGTAGGAGTATATGCCTAGTCAAGCTCAAGGGCATGTAAGGAAACATGATTATTTAGGGATCGTTTCAGCCACCAACTTCCGTACGAAACAATACAGTTGATATTTCTTTGCAGAATGTAAGGAAATAGGAAACACAGCAATCAGATTATTCTGTCAAAAAATTCTATGAGGAATAACTTGGAGTTTTCTCTGTTAGTAAAGCTTTTAAAAAATTACTTCTAACATGATAAAAACTACTTTCGAAAAATAAACTCAAGGGCAATTTCAAAGGCATATTGTACTGCCCATAGAAATCAGGTTCGGATTACGTAATACACCATTATAATGTTCGCACATTTCTAAAGGTGATAGACAGGGCTATTGAAATTGTCTTGAGTTTATTTTTCGAAAGTAGTTTTTTTCTCAAAAAACATATGAAATCCAAGTAGACCGACAGCCCATGAGACTGACAATATTGTTCTCATGAACCCTCATAAAAGTTGTCAGTAAACCTGTGAGAGACGGACAGTTTGGTCTCTTGTGGGCCGTCAGTGTAGACTGTAGCCCTAAATATGCAGCACTGATGCATCACTGATTTAAACCTCTTTTTTTTTCTTTTTCTATTTTACTTATTAATTCATTTACAGTTTTCTGCCTTGGAATCACATGATCTATTCATTTTAAATCATTTTTTTTTTCTGCCAATAAGGACTGTTTTATGATGATATTATCGTGTGATATAGTAATTTCTTCATGATTTTGCCATGGTTAGGAAAAATGTTGAGGTTTACCATAAGAATGCTAGCAGGAGAGAAGGAAAACAATTGCACAAGGTCAAAATCCTGCTGACACTCTCCTGTGGTTTTTGGTTTTTAAAAAAAACTGATTATTTGTCAAAGTGACAGATTGTGATGATTATGAAAGTAAGAGTATTAAATTTATCTAGATAAGTGATATATTTGATTTTAGAAGGATAATGATGTATGTTTTTTGCAAACTGAAAGAAGTTAGAATTATATATCTAAATTAGTTTTAATATTTTATTGGATCGATATTTAAAGAAAGATTTGGAATAGATAACTCATATGTAAATGTGACTATATTGTATTTTCTGATTAGCACTGCTCCTCATAAACTATCTTTTCAGAATTCGGATATAACGTTTATATTTTTATGTAACTATTTATATCTTTGATGTTGTGTAGTAAAACTGTAGATTTTAACACCTAAAATCTTAAGGTCTGACTGATGGTAAGTACACTCTAAAATAGACCTTTTATCTCAGTAGATTAGGAATGTTTTGATTCAGAAATGTGGCTGCAGATCAGGTAAAGTTATTGTGCAATTAATGCATGTCCACCATCTGTATTTTCCAAATGGAATTGAGTCAAGTCTATTGTATCAAGACCTAAACAGTGCAATGACCTCATTTCTACACTTGACCAGTCACCAAGGAACCACTTTCTGTGACTTCTGATGAGTTCTCGAAGCTGTTATTGAAAATAAGAGGATACAGATTGATAATAACAGAAAGAATGGTGTTATCAGTAAACAAGAACTTGACAAATTTGGAGAAGACAGTCCAAGGATATTTGGAACCAAGTTCAAGAATTTGAGTGGGTAACACAGCTGAAAAACAACATGTAGGAGGAAGAGAGATTTCACAGATGCTGCCACTATATATACCAACTAAGCAGTTGACTACCAAATTATGTCATTCCCATAGGTTTAATACAGGGACCAGCTGGTTACCATAGGCAATGGGTTAAGTCTCCCAAAAGCCATATCTTTACATCCTTCTTAAGGTGAGTTTTCACGGGGCACGCAAACGATTCGCGAAGAATGCGAGCGAACGTTTTAAAAAATGGCAAACTCCAACATTCGGAGACGTTTTTCTCCGAATGTGTCGCGAAAATAGAGCCGTAAGCCATTCTAGCACAGTTTGTGCATAGTGCTCACAACGTATTTGTGAATGTCGTGTGTAGCATCGCAGAACTGTGGCCAATCCACATACATGAAGAAGACGAGATTAAAATGCGCGAGACATTCAACTGTCAGAATCTGTTTGGGATTTCACGAAGATTTTGCCAACGTTACGCACGTCGTGAGTAGGTCGTGCACACTTCAGACATTTTTGAGAGCAAATCAAGAACAAATCACGACCCGGGATGCTGGAAACGTTTGCAAGAATGTTTCAAACTGTTTTGAAATTCAGGCCGAACTAAAAATGACTCCCGCAAACAATTGACGATGCTTCCGAACCTCTGTGCATGTTTGGCAAACTTTAGAGCCTAAAATACGAATGTTTGACTTAACCATTTTTTTGCCATTCGCATCCTTCACAAATCATTCGCGTGCCCTGTGAAATCCCACCTTTAGAGATCAGAATTTTCATGTTTTTTTGTTCGTAAGCTAGCTTACTATTTCAGAAAATTGTCATTACATATCCATTGCTAAAGTAACATTGAATAGTACAAATATTGGTACACATTATTTAACCACCAGCAGAACCCCCCCCCCCCCCCAAAGAGGGGTGGGGGGGACTGAAGGTTCACACTTGCTTATTATAAGTCAAGAAAAGTGCATGCACTTCAACAGGAAATCTGGCTCTCTTATTGCCAGTGATATCTCAGAAATGCAACAACTTCAGTAGGTAGGAAGTTGGATTGAGTAAAATAATTTACGAAGTAAACTTTCTTCATAGATGAATGTATGTCAATGTTTATACTTTTTTAAATAATACATAATTTCTCAAATTCTTGGATACTCTGGCTGTACTTCCAGTTCCCTCCTACATTTCTCTTTACCTCAAGCTGACTGTCTCCTTTTAATCCAAACCAATGCAAAGTTGGAGTAGCTCCAGTCTCTAGATTATCTAGAGTCCATCTCATATTACAGTGCATAAAAATTTATACATAATCAAATTATTAAATTTCTTAGATTCCTAGTTTGATAGCTAGAGAAATAGTATTGCAAATGTTATGAATTAATTCTCGTACATGTATAAGAGAAAGTGTTTTATTCTAAACATATATTTTCAAAATGAAAAAAAAAAGAAGAATATATGCAATATTGGAATAATTTTGCTACTCATTTTTAGTTGCAGTTTAGAGTTTTTCTTTTAATGACAATGCACATTTTCGTCTTTAATCTCGGTTGAACCTTCTAAGACATTTTAAAATCTAGGAATCAGTCTGGCTATTCATGTTGATACACTGGTATTACCTTGGTTCATTTAGATATGACTTTGAGGCTGATAGTGTGACGTAGCTACAGCATTCCTGGAAGAGTGTTCCACGCTACCCCAAATCTTAACAGACGATGACCTCCTCCTTCGGCTCTTCCCGTCTTGGCCCCACCCTAATCAGGCCAACACTGCCACGCCCCTCACCTGGGAACAGAATGTCTGGGGAATATCTCCCTCTCTCTCTACTGTCTTTCTCTCATTCTCTCTCTCTCTCTCTCTCTCTCTCTCTCTCTCACTCTCTCTCTCTCTCTCTCTCTCTCACTCTCTCTCACTCTCTCTCTCTCTCTCTCTCTCTTTCTCCATGTCTTTTTCTCTCCCCTAACCCTAAACCTAACCTAACATTAAATTGCAACCCTTCATCTTTCCCCAAAATAAAGCAGTGAGTGGTTGTTGAAGGAGCAAATATCAGATCAGTATAGCCTGCCGTGCAAAAACTTTAAACACCCAATGCATACTTTATTCAGTCTTACATTCCAAACTTGGAAAATATTCACACCCATAACCAGTTTGCCAAAATAGTTTGTCAACCCAATTAACCTGCTGGATTATGAGTAAATGATCATCAGGTACTTCCATACTTCTGACAGAGTGCCAGTTTACTTACCTTTTTACTACCTGTGACAGTGAAGGGGTTAACCCTTGTCTGGGCTGTCTGCGGCATTTGCGTGCTGCACGCACTTGTTATTCGGTGGTTTGGGGCCAAGATAAGGGAAATTATCAATTAATGAGAAATTATGTGGTAGAATTTTGGCTTGTTTTTTGACCCTCTATTTCTGAATATTAATTACAAGGAGGTGTGAAGAAAACACCCTCAATATCTAATATTCAAGATGCAATAGATAAGTGTAGTGGAAAAACTTCACAAATAAGTGTTTTAAAAAAAAAAAAAATAATATATTTTCTACTCTATTTTTGCTTTTCTTTTGTGTGACTCTTGCTTTCTCCTGTTATTTTCAGTCTCTCTTATATGTGTGCACTCTCTCTCTCTCTCTCTCTTTCTCTCTCTTCCTCCCCTCCCTCTCCCTCCCTCTCACTTTCTCCCTCTTTCTTCCCATTTCTCATTAAGTGTTTTATATGGGGTTTTTTTAATCACATTGAGATGAAGTCATCATGTTTGCAGTTGATACTGGTCAATATAGAGACCATTCAACTTGAAAAATAAGTCTTCCCTTCACACGACCAGTTCAGAACTGTTTCTTTAATCACATAGCTCACAGAGTAGATGTAGTTAATTTCATGAATGTGCTTGGAAGTCAGATCTTAATTCTTCATTCCTCTTTCAATAACGCTACAAGAGAGGGCGTGTTTCTAATTACTACAGGGAAAGATGGTTGCACTGATATACAGCTAGATACAAGAATTAAAAATAAACTTGCCTCCCAAACAGCTGCACTTCTTCCCAGAGAAGACAATATACACAGAAATAGATGTCCTCTATCATGACGTACATGTATATATCAAGGAAGCTTACAAATACAACTAGGGCTTAACAGATGTCTCTATATTTGCATGAATGGATGATGATTTAATCAGTTAGATACATAGACGAAAATTACATTATTAAAGTTTGACATCACACTGTAGACATTGATCAACCAGATAATATTGCTTGGGAATTCAGAAATCAAGTTTTGTCCTTTTTCTTATCAGTGTAGATCTTGAGTATATCATCAGATTTATGTTACCCCCCCCCCCCCCCCCCCCTATTAGAACTTGATCATGTTTCTTTCAATTTTATTTTTTTTATTTCAGGTTTATTAAATGGTCTGCACTTCAAGCATGCTTGATTAACATAATAGAACTGTTTTTAATTATATTTGTATCTTTTGATATCATTTTAAATCCAGATATATTTATATTGCTTCAGTTCAGTTATGTGAAAATTTCCAGTTTTAGCCTCTTTTTGATTAATATTATGCACCCCTTCTGTTTTAGACTTGGATCATTCCAAGAGTACTCTATCCAACTGGCTGAAAGGAAATTCACTTTCCTTGAGATGCCCAAATATGGTAATGGTGATTCAGCCAACGTGGTTTTATATATTTCACACAACCTGCACGTCACACAGAGCAATGCCCACACACAGATTATATACACCAGTGTGCATACATGTTGTGTATCAACAATCATTAAAAAGTGGGTGTGTTCTACACTTTCTAAAGTGCATAGAAATATTTCTGATTGGATAAGGTATAATACATTATGCATGAGATGAATTGCAGGTTTGTCATTGGTTGCTAGTTTTGCCATTGGAGACTTCAGCTAGATAGGAATCTGTGCCTATGGGGCCACTTGTTGTGTTTGTATATTCCATTGAATCGATTGGATTGGCATTACAACTCAAATAGGATTATATGTGTCCCTTTCTATGAATATATCTTCATGTGTATTGTCTCACTGGCGAAATGTATTCGTCATAAAACCCTCTTTTTGAAATTCTTCCTCTTTTCCATCCCATTCCCCTACTTCTCTTTCTCTCTCTCTCTCTCTCCCCTCCCCCCCCCCCCCCCCCTCTCTTCTCTCTCCCCCTTCTTTCTCAGAGTTGCTCTTTTCTCTTTTTCCATTTAATTTCAACCTTTATTCACTATTGCCTTTCTTTCATTCTCGGTGCATTCTTTCTACCTCTCCTCTTATCAATCATACTCAAACTCTTTCTATCTCCCTTCCCCCTCTCTCCCTCCTCTCTCCCTCCTCTCCCATAGTTGCTTATTTTAATCTTTTTCCATTTTATTTCATCCCTTTTCCAACTCTTATCTCTCTTTCATTCTCAGTGCTCCCTTTCTATCTATCCTTGAATCACTTTTGCTCAGACTCCCTCACTGTACCCCTCCCCCCTCCCTCTCTCTCTCTTTCTCCCTCCCTCTTCTATCTTCCCTCTAGCCTCTCTCACTGCTTTTCTCTCCAATTATCTCTCCCTCCATCTCAAACTATCTTTTGGCAATTCAGCATTTAGTATAAATCTTTCTATGATGATTTGGATAATATGTATATCTCACTCTCTCCCTCTTTCACTCTATCTCTCTCTCTCTCTCTATCTCTCTCTCTCTCTCTCTCTCTCTCTCTCTCTCTATATATATATATATATATATATATATGTGTGTGTGTGTCTCTCCTTATAGCTGCTCTCTGTTAATAATACATTGATAACACAACTCAGATAAATTGCATGATACACCGCCAAACAGATGTTGATTTAAATAAAAAGTTTGTTTTGTTGTCATGATATCAGTCCCATTTATTACACATAGTAATCAAAACAAATTACAAAACAAGGCAAATATTTCATTTCAGAGAGGCGGATAAAAACGTGAATAGGAGGAAAAGATAGTAGAACCACCCTGAAAGTTGAATATTGGGGTTACTTCCTCATCCTTGTTTCATATTCCTTTTATGTTGGTCTTTTTATCTTTTTTTGAAAATGTTTTAAGTCTTAACACTAATGCTACAATAAATACATACACATCACTTTACAGACAAAGTCACAATATAGCAACAACAACATCAAAATTGTCAAAATGAGATTAAACGTTTGGACTCATTTAGGAATGAATTATCTGTATCAACATTTACTGTTATTCACCTGATATTGTTATGCTTAAATGAAGCATTTTTTTTTTCTCTTGTACACCAAAAGGGAGGGTAAAAGAACATAATATCATGTTTTTATGTATGTCAAGCATTGAACTTTTTGACCTGCCATTTTTTATCATCAATTCCATTGTTGTTTTTTTTTCACTCCTCATTATTGCAGTTTATCAATAAATAAGCTCCTTTATTACTCCTGAAGAATACAAAATAATATTGCACCAATTCTGTTCACATGAAAATGCAGCAACATAGAATTTAACACAAAAATGAAAACTGAACAATGAGCTGGGGTTAAAAATTTTCAAGGAAAGATGGGACGATAGGCCTCTCACGTATCCTCTTTGAGCAGGCGACTCCGGCTGTGGCTTGCAAACACATCTCCCGAAGACAGTCCTCTCGGATGCCATCGCAATTCTCCGGACAGGTCCATCCCGCCAGAAAAGCATAGGCCCCGCCAATTTGTAGGCATGCACTGTTCTTGCGCCGCTTGGAGCAGAAGACGTACTTCTCCGACTGCAGCCATGAGCAGCGGCCGGTACCATCCATGTTTGGCATGCAGACGCTGTAAGAGGTCTCGCAATCATCCACCATGTACTGACGAGATGCTAGGGGGTTGTAGAAGCAGTCTTCTGACCTCCACAAGCTTTCAGCGCCACTCTGAACCTCGTTGCCTCCTAGGAAGGGATCCATATCAGGGCGGATTATGGAATGCGTCTCATTAACCTGAGGAAAATAATGGTAATCATAATAATTATAATAGTAGAGTAATGATAGTGAAAATCTGGATTCTATAGTCTCTAATACAATTGCAAATGTATCTCATAAGCAATATTCAGTTATTGTTATCCTGGTTATGAGAGTTGTAAATGTAGATGAATTTCGTAGAAAAGACTTCAGTGCCTTACCAGAGCTCAAAACCATGACCTTTGCAATCAAATGTTCAAACCACTTGAGTAGGACCAAGATATAATTCAATCACTTGTAAATAATCCACTTGCTAACTTTTAAGTTCATACGATGTGGATGAAAGTAAAATGTCATGCATTCTACATTTAAATTTGATCTAATCCTCATTCAGAAATCGTTTGTATCTATTTTTTTTTAGTAAGTCAGTACCTTTAACTGAAGCAAGATATCAATTATTATGCCCATATGCTTTAATTAATACACATGTAAAAAATATTGATCATAAACTTGTAAAGAAGCAGGAAAAGCCAATTATTGTATATTGACCATCCTACATGTATATACACTGCAAAAGAAAAATCATGATATGGGTGCTATTGACAGGTCTTAACTGCCAGAGGGCAGCATTCCCATTAAGAGCTTTTCCCATTTGGAGTCACATAACAACTGACAGGAAATTTACATTATCATCTAACAATTGATACCTTGACTTTATTTTGATGAAGGAAAATGGACTATATGATTAAGAGGTTGATGACCCCAGTTATTACAAATATGTGCATGATCTCCAACATTTCTATTAGCTTAGAATAAGGCATATAGTTGAGTTTTTGTTAGTTTTATTGTACTAAAATGGAAGACTTCAGGCACAAAATGTCAAAAGAAATTTGTGTATTACAATTATTTAAAATGTTTCTAAGCTTATTTCTCTAGCTACTAAACCTGTCAAAGATTGGACTTAATATTCATTTTAAAAAGATTGAATATCCAACCCATGGATTCTCAGTGAGTTAATACTTTAATCTCTTCATTCATTTTCAAATTAGTGCACTATCTTTCCAGTTTCAAATGAATACATGAGGAATTATTTGAATTTTGACATAATGGACTTACACTGCATTCATCACAGAAGAGTCCATAAACATTTTCCACCCCTTGCCGCTGTATGTTTGTAAGGCTTGACCATGGAGTAACAGCATCACAAGATCCAATATGGAGTACGTTGCCATGGGAACTACCTGAAGATGGAGAAAAACATTGATTACATCTTAATTTTTCAGCATGGAAAATCTTATGTTTAATTGACACTTGATAGTATCGACATATCATTTAAAATTGCTAGGAGAATATTTGTTTTCTAATTTCCATCATTTTTCTTTGATATTGTCCCTCATACCTGAACCTCTCTCACCTACAACTCCTATCTTTGTCACTCTCAGTTGTTGCTTCTTTTTTCTCTTGACTTTTCCTTTCCTCATTCTCATATCCTTCTCACACTTGTGCAATCTCTTACCCTTTCTATCACTTCCTTGCCCTCTTCTGTTCATCTCCCTCTCTTTGTCTCTCTCACTCTCTGTACATCTTTATCATCTTCCCCTTTCTAACTTTACAGGTACCCTTTTCCACCATCTCTCTCTCTCTCTCTCTCTCTCTCTCTCTCTCTCTTTCTCTCTCACTCTCTCCTTTTATCTACCACTATCTACTATTTGTCTTTGTTTTCTCTTTCTTTCTTTGCTTGATGTATTTTTTACTTACCCATGATAAGATAAATAACCCCTGGTTTAAGATGAGACTCTCTACAGCTCGGTCTATCAAAGGCTACTGTCAAACCCCCTCGTTTGGTCACAGTGAAAGAGCTAGGTGACTTGAAGAGACTAACCACCTTGACAGTCATGTCATCTTTAATCCTTCCTCGTAAAACTGAAAATAAGAAAGTTGTTGACAAAAAAAGATTAAACTCTTTGGCCAGTATTAATAAAAGTTTACAAACTTTATCCAGTTTTAAACCAATATTTAAAGTGGGTAGAATTATTTATTCCTTTGATTTATAGAGCACTAGATGTTAACCTTTTATAATCCTGTAAAAAGTTCCATAATTCTGTAACTAAATGATAATGTCATAATGAAATTTTTTATTCAATTTCCTTTTATGTTACAGATTTTGTTACAGAATTATATATAACAATTTGTACAGAATAACTCCAATCGCGGGACTTAAAAGTATACTTTTCCTTCTTAAAAAACTGTTTTTAATACACACTTTGATTCATAGTGAGAAATTACTGATTCTTAAGCAATATCGTACATTATTTTGATGTTGATTTGGCAATGTGTCAATTAATTAGGAATCCCTGTAGGCTTGCAAGATTGTTTTCAGGATTTTCATCCCTCTCGCTTTGTTAACCCTTTCAGTGTTGTAATCATTTTCAACCATCTGAATTCTAATAATGCTTTCCTACTTTTGAAGAATGAAGAAACACATATCTCTCTTCTTGAAATTGAATATTGGTTCATGAATTGGGTTGAGTTAGATATCATTGATCAATATTTTATATCAAGATGAACAAAGAATAAAGGCATTATTTATTGATGGTTTGTCTTGCAAAAATGGGTCTTTGTTATGGTAGTGGCACTGTTAGTGTTAACCACTGACTTGATTATCAAGCAATAGAATACAGCTGCTCATACCCTTGAGTCGTAGAGATGGTATAAGAAAACTAAGTCTTTTTGTTAGATCTGAGAAATATGCAACTTACCAATTTCTGCATCACAGTACTGCTGCTGAAGGTGCTTAGCTGGGCAGGATGAACAGGTTGATGAGAGAGAAGATGCAGTCATCATCACCATCATCATCACCACCACCATCATCACCATCTTGTGGAAAGACATCAGTGGAAACATTTTCGGTTTTTTAGTGTTGTCTTGATGTTCTTCGAAAAAGAATAACTTCAATTGAATATTCTGTCCCTTTGGACGAAAGCAGATGTGCTAATTCTTACAATCTATGAAATGTGCTTGCAAATTTGTTTTTGTTGTAAACAAATTGAACCAATAGCTTTCCAAAATTTGTAGAAAATTTATAGATTGTCCAAGCGGGTGCTTTGCTTGAAACTTAAGCTTTATTTCCTTCAGTCAAGTGTGGATCCAGATGTGAGAGCAATAAATCTAAAGCTCTAGATGACAAGTGTTGCTGTTGATCATGAAGCGAGCTATCGAATGTCATCAATCTTGAGAACAAGTGACGATTTATACTTTCAGACATCTCTCGCTACTCACTGCCTACGTATGATTACATCACAATGTGGAGTTGGTGATCCAAATCTTGCTAATGAAATTGTACTTAATGAGTTATCACTCAAGTATGTCCTTTGTCTTAAAAATAGCTCCCCATTCCCGCCTGCCTTCCGGCGATACAAATTCCAAACAAACAAACAAACAGCGTGAGATATCAAAAGAGGAAAATTTTGTCATTTTGGCACGAGATGGTAACCAAAACACACGTTCCTGAGGTTTGACGTTTGGCCTAGGAGTCAAGAAACGTTATTGGTTCTCTGCTTGAGTTCTTCCAGCTCCTATGATTGGATGATGAGGTCATTCTACTACCAGTAGAGCATCTAGCTACCAGCTCCTCCTCCTCTTCCGCCTCTTTTCTTCCTACCACCACAGCGTTTCATGCTAGTCTCTCTGTCCAGACATTAAGAGAACTACTACAGGTGTGTTTGAAATCATGATTTGTTTTCTCAAAGGAAATTTATTTTAAAAAATTAATTTGTTAAATAGTGCTTCAAATTTGAAAGACATCTTACCAAAGATTCTACAATTGAACTGAAAAAAGACATAATAATCAAGTAGCAATTTTTTTGTTTGTAGTGTTATTTCTTTATCTTTCAACTTTCAAGAATTTCTGTCATAATATTGTTTATATTATGTCAGTTATTGACCTTAATAAGCTCTTGATCAAATCATGGAAATGCAAGCTAAATAATAATAATAATAATAATAATAATAATAATAATCTTTTAAAGTCCACTCCAAATTTTATTAAGTTAAACCGAAATGGAAATTCTTTTTGCCCAATTGATCGTGAGCCCGGCAGCCACTGAGCAGCGCCAGATCGACATTGCTCTATCCCTTATTGTTGAAAGCCAAACAAGGTAGCAGCAACTCCCATCTTTTAACGTCTTTTGGTATGACGCGGCCGGGGTTCGAACCCACGACCTCCCGGTTGTGAGGCGGACGCTCTACTGACTGAGCCAACACACCGGTAGTGAGCCAACACAATAGGAAGTGGAATTATTGCTGATTGATAGACAATAACTAAAATTAATAGAAATTTTTTTTTTTTTCAGGGAGTACTTTGAACTCTTCAGAATGATTCGGTTATTGATAACAGTTCCAACAAATGTGTCAAAATATGAAATCTATCACATGGCAATCACTTTTGCCAATCTACCTCTTTGCATTCCAACATTCCAGCATTCCTCTGGTTTGGTACCTGTCAAGAATGTTGAAGGTTGTGTCATCCATAGGTATAGACACCATGCATTATCCATCGATATAGGAGGGATGGGGGATGATAAAAAGATCATAACCCAGTACTGTGAAACCAGAATTTTTTTCACAAAACTTTCCTGAGTAGGTAATGATGGTCGTATTTGCAACAAGAAACTTTCATGATTGTGTAAAGTTCAATGTTGTAATTGATAACTTTGCAGCATGAAACTTTTGCAAACCTCAACCAGGGAAATGCCTCAACCACTCATAATTTTGCAGAAGTTTTTTTGTTTTGCAGTATACTGTTTTGGAGAGCTAGTAATCTTGTACATTCACTTCTGCTCCTTCAATAAATAGAGCATGCAATTCATTAAATTTCTTATGTTAGGAGTATTATACCAAAGCAAAGCTAACCAGACTCTTGTCAAGCCAAGAGGTGAAAATTTCAACTATGTTTTACAGCCCAAGTGAGAGTCTCCTCTTACACAAAGGAATGATGCGGTTTCCCTCTACCTGTGTCTTATACCAACCACAATCAGCCAAGGAATGGGGGGTATCATTAGGGTCAGATGATGTTTACGTTTCTTATCCTGTGAGGGTCGTGAAGGAATTTTTAGTATTTTTCCTTTATTTATTCAAAAAAGTTCTGTCAAAAAACACAGACAAAAGAATGTTCTGTCATATCTGCCTGCTTTCTGTATTGTCTTATTTTGAATTTGAAACTATGTAAAAAGAAAAAAAAAATGTTAAGGACAATGTTTTGGAGAACCTGCATATCAATTATTATGAACAGTTCACCATCCATCAATAATTCATATCAGATTGTCTATAAGGTGGAACCGTTTTCATTTTGAAATTCTTAACATTCTATGGATGTCAAGCCCATTTTACTCTGAAGTGATATGTTTCATGTGTTCCTTTCTTTGTGTTGGTTGTATGCAAGGAATAAAAACCGAGAATGTATTTTTCATGTAATCACAATCTGCATTCATTATGAATGATGTTTAGTTACCAGATGTCCATTACACTGGGTACATCTTAGATAGAGTTCTTTACAAAGTGACCGTTATAAAGCTTGCTACGAAAAAGACGGCTGATTTTTATATGAAACAGTTTGAATCTGGCGTTGAGATATACAAAAATCAAAATGAAACTTTATATTTTAAGGTGTATTTGGAATTGCAACCTATATATGTCCCACAAATTTCCATGAAATATTCAGATGTAAAAGCCATTAGTTGCTTTCATCCTTGACCTTCCAAAAGACACACATGTACACTACTTTACTTTGTTGTTAAATTTTTCAGATGACCTAATTTTCATAAAATCTACCATAGAATATGTTTTTTTCTATAGAAAATTGAATTTTTTAAAAGGAGTATGTATGTACAGGGTGTATAAATTAATTCTTAGAAGTTCAACCTAGGTACATTAACCCATTGACTATTGAATTCTTAAACTCTAATAGGCTCACTACAGGACCCACCCAGTTCCCGTAGTCTATGGGTTAAAAATGTATGGATTTTATAAAAAAAAACAAATTAAAAGAACCGTGAGATCAGACAATGTAATAATTAAGAATTTATGAATGTTTTTATTTCATTTCATAAAGTCATACAATTATTACCAACAATATGTTGGAGTCTTCACAGAAAAATTTAAGGTAATAATTGAGGTGTTTGTCCTGCTTAGAGATGAAAGGCATGAGTAGTCGTTCCTTGTAATATATTGGTTATAATCTTATCATCAGCAGGGGGGAAATAGATTGAACGATTCCTCGTGGGTGCCAATTTATAACCAGCAGAGAAGTTTATTTACAACATGTAGTCATGTTTTATTGGTAAAATGAACATGAAAAGGAATAGAGTGAGAAAGAAGTCATAGCAAGGTATGAGTGATTGGATTTTTTTCTTTCTTTTATATATATTGGTTTCAGTCAACATATGCTCAAGTTAATCAAATGCCACAATCAAGTAGAACAGAAAATCAGAATGAGTGAAAAAGAGAATTTTAACCCAAAAATGGAATTATGATACATTAGGCAAAACTTTGTGTGACATGATGTCTGACACAATTACATTAATCTATTCATAATCCATATTCCTTCTGGTTGTCATAGAGATTAAATAAGTACTCCCCCACTGGATTTGTTTAGCTTACATGACTATGATGTAATTTCATCAGATAAGGGACAAATTTGTCTTTCTTCCTCCAAATGATCAGTCAGTGATGACATTCTAAGAAGGTGGGATGATCATTACTGGGTAAGGTTACATTGGCTTACCCTAGCAGAACCTCTCTCTCTCTCCCATCAAAACATGCAATGGAGCAGAGAGTCACTCATCCTTATCTGTCTGTAGTATCTCTCATCCAGCAACGGGTCCAGGATGCTATAACAGTGGGGGCATATTTCTCAGAAAATCTCTCTTTAAAATAGAATTTCCATATTTTTAATGTGAGTTTTTGAGGTCTAAAGGATTGTCATAGGCACATGAAATACAAGAAAGGGCACATTCCTTTTTTTTTTTTTTTTTTGTGTGTGTACAAGGTTGGGTTTCAAAAGGGGGGCATGGACCAGTTGTTGCCCCCCACTAAATCTGCTACTGACTGCTCCCAAATCTCAACCCATCACTGAGCAGCAGTCATATTGTTCATGGAATCGGTTTAGGAGGAAAAGGATGCTCGGTATGTATACAGCCCTTTGACTTAATGCCCTTTTGCTACCAGCAAGCTTGACAGGTTTCATGTCGTTTTTCTGAAGGTTTGTTACTTTGAAGGTTCATAATTCCATAAAGAAAAAGGGTTCATAATTCTGAAAATGTAGTAGGGTTCATAATTCCAAAAATGAAACAGATTCATAATTCCAAAAATGAAACTGGGTTTATAATTCCAAAAATGAAAAAGGGTTCATAATTCAGAAGGTTCATAATTCAAAAAAGTTATTTAGGTTTCTATTAAATTATCAGAATTACGAACCTTCAGAATTATGAACCCTTTTTCATTTTTTGAATTATGAACCCTTTTTCATTTTTTGAATTATGAACCCTTTTTCATGTTTGGAACCCCCAGGCATGGGAAATTTGTGTTTCGGAATATGAACCTTTTGAAGTATGAACACCCCCAAAATACGAGTGCCCTCCCCCCCCCCCCCCCCCCCCCCCTGTTTCACACATAGTAGCCACTTTGTCTGCTGTTTTCAATCAATTCTGCAATAATTGTCTCATCTCATTAGGCACTGATTATTATCCAATTAAGAGGTATTTAGAGGAGCTATGGTTGAGTAATCTGATTGACTGCCTGGAAAAAAAGTGATGAATATTGCGTTACCGTGGCAATGTGATGATATCTTTCCACTAAATCTGTCAGAGTTATCATATAGTTTTATTTTTCCATGAAACTTGCAGCTCTCTTCCTTCAAATCTTCTACAGATCCCTTGATTGTATCGATTATTTTATGACACTCACAGTCACAAACGCTTGTCAGTGATCCCCTTGTAAAAGGATATTGCATACTGTACATTAAGAATCAGAAGGACATAAGTTTGTATGATTGAATGCCTGGCTCTCTGGAGGATCATTGAATTAAAGATGGAAGGAAAGAGGAGACTGCCATCTAAATTCAGTGGAACATGAAAACAAGGCACAAGTAGATCTCAATCAATTCTTTATAATTACAGGAGTGGCAATTATAAATTAATCAATATACTTTTTTACAAGTTCATTCATTTTTTTCAGGATGTGTATGTAGGCCACATAAATTCAAGTTTCCTTTCTTGATAAAGGCTTTTAAAGAATCCATTTGATTTCATGTACTGCTGGATAATTTATTGATTTTGTATTGTAGCAAATGAAAAAGGTTTAATGAAAATGAATGATAATGTGATATATTGTAACTAGGGGATTCGGTACTGGAATAACGATAACTAAAATTCACTCAGACATTTAAATATTTAAGTATAAGTGTTATAATTTAAAGACTACTGGCTTTTGTTTCCTGAAGTCATTAATATTGGAAATGATGGTGGATGCAGACTGTCCTTTGAAATGTCTATTTTGGACCATTTCACACGCAATTTGTGTGTGGCCTGTGTAGTAGAGAACAACTCATCCAAAGTGACGTGACCCTGCTTTGGTTACACCTCCATTAGAGTAAAATTGGAAGGAATCCCATGCAATTAATGTCTAATGAGCAGTCACACTGTAGAGACATATGTATATGAACTATCCATTTTTGTAGGAATCACTTATGCATTGGTTAATAGGAGTTTAGTGCCAACCAACATGGGAGCTGTTAGAGCATTTTGAATGAGCGGGATGTCTGTCAATTTTTTTTTAGACAAGTTAGCTGAACATTTTAAGACGAGCTAAAATAAAAGACAAAAAAGACTCTTATTGTTACATGTGAAAATGTGCTAGCATGAGGGGAAAAAATGATTCTTATCGCAGATAAGGCTTCAAAAATTCAAAAACACGCCAAAAGAAAATTTTGAATAGGGGTATCCCTCACAATTACCCTTGACCCACCCCCTGGTGATGCCCCTGCCAAGCGATTACAAATCCCTGAAAGTGTTAGATGAAAATGTGCTCCAAACCCTGTTGGGACACCTGAGATATTATTGAAATATTCAACTCAGTTTAATTGGAAAGACTATTATATTTCTTTCTGAAATTCTTTGATGTAATTTCTCAGAGACCTAACAGATTTAATTAAAGACAGCATCCATCAAGTCAGTCTCAGCTCATCACCCCCGCCTCTTGACCATTGACAATCCCGAATAGCTCACTCATGTGGAAAGTAACAGTACACTGTTGAACTTTGTCGGAACCAGAAAGCGCCCTCACAAAATTGATGTCCACAAGCTACAAACTTCTCAAAGACTTAAGCATTAAATTGTCGGTATTTTGTTACTTGATTTTCTTTTAATGTTTCCCAAAACTGCATATGGGTTATAGCAGTCATGTACTAGGTTAAACTTTTAGGCTGCTTTGACTTAAATAGTTATAATTTCTTTTCCATATCTTTTTATTTTGATATGCAGATAATTTAGATAAGATAGAAGTTATACTTGAAATAATAATATTGGGATGATTATGTCGAAGGTCATTAAGGCCAATTTACTGAGAACCTATATTGTTGCTTTTATCTATAGCTTACAATATCAGCATGAAAATTCTCTTATCTATTGTTTTATGCATTATGTAGCTCGGTGAACTATATTTTGGGAAGATAGGTCATTGATCAGAAACTCTTGTACTTCTGTTTGAGAAAACTGAACTGTAGTACTGGCTACAATTCTTGTATTTATAGGTTACATATTTATAATTCTAATGAATGGGGGTATTGCATCTGAAAGCTTCAAGTGAAGATTTTTTTCTCTCTCTCTTTCAATAAATTATATCATATATTTAAGTCATTGTCACTACCTACAAGTTAAAATCAAATTACTTGGATGTATACATATATTTAATTCAATTTCAGTTTTAGATAGTGCTTTGTATACCATTTCCCAAACTGTGGTAATGCCTCTAGGAATTATGCCCAGTATAGTAGAGTTAATTGTGATATTTTCCCATTTCATTGGGCTATATGAGCTAGGCTATTGAAAATGCCATATATCTATATTTCAAGAGTATTTACATGTTAATTATAGATCAGTGAACTTGTTGAAATTCTGAGCAGTGACAAAGGCTCATTAACAAATGATTTATATGGAGCCACTTTGGAGATGTAGTAAAGTGAATATAACTACCCTTATTTCTTGTAATTTCAACAGTTATTTAACAAAATACAAAGTCATATGAAAATTTTATGATAATTAACTTTCAAGGCTCATTGATGTTGAAAAGTTTGAAAAGTTTTGATGGTTTATTATGTGTATGCTTGTAAGTAAGCAATCAGGGGACAGATGGCTTTAAGTCATCTCCGAGGGACTTGGTAATAAGGATTAATGCCTTAAAGACCTTCTCCGATGAAAATACAACTATATATCAATGGAAAGCTGATTGGATGTAGAATACGAAAACATACATATACAACTTATGTTTCATTTTGTTATTGTACAATAAGCAGATAAAGACTTCATTTTCAGCCCCATCTGAATTCGGGGTCAACAAATGACAAATAAGCCGCTATAGTGATGACGTCATCACATGTAGAGCAGCCAAGCTCGATTATACGTCGCGACCGGCCAGCCATGCAAATAACAATTGTGCGCGAGTAATTGTTTGAGAAAGTTGCTGAAAGTTTATGAAAGTTTTAAATCGTTTATTTGGGATGGCGTCACCACTTCTCGAAGAAAACCAAGACGATTAGGTGAAGGAGATGAGAATAGAGAGGAAACCAATGAAGAAGACAATAGTGATCCCGAGACTAGTGACAGCAGTGATGATGACGAAGACGGTGCTGCTGCAGGTGCAAGGCAGCGTATTGTAGCAAGGGAGTACGAGCCATTGCCCTGCGGGGAGATAGTGTCGGAGATGTTGGACACCCAAACGGTGAAAACAGAGTCCATAGAAATATCGAGGATTGCTAAGATTTCTTATTGTATCTTACAGCGATTGATGCTGTTACCGACGTTGATTTATTTTATATATTCTGATCCTTTGATTCTCGCAAGTCGCGACATCATTATAATTATAGGCAAAATGTTTAGTGAACTCCCATATCGCTCTCTTCGGCCGGCTTTGCTCGACTTTCTGACTTTGCCTATTCAGCCCTGATCGATCGAGGCCGGGCCACACCGGGCAAACGCTGCAGGGATGTGCCTCTCATTAAATCATGTCTGTCTTGTTCTCTCAAGTTCACACTCCGATTCTGATTGAATTTTGCCCGGAAGAGTATAAATTTTTATTTTTTCATCAACATTGAGTCAGAAGTTTGCAGCAGAAGTACAGCCTATGGTAGTACGGCTACAACCCAGTTAGTCAGATCTAAATAACAAATAACCATGCTAACTAAGTTAGTAGGAATAGATTTAGAACAAAAACAAAACATAAACTGCGTAGATCGTGTCAGATCTATAAAGCTTACATTGCCACTATATTGTCTGAAAGTGAAACGCACGAATATAAGCCACATTCTAACCTAAAATTATAAGAAAATAAATAGCTAATTGTTGATCTATAGACTCACTATTGCAAATGCACACAAACATGACAAATTAAGAGCAAGTAACCGATCGACCCTATGTGCACCAGCCCGCCCACGCCCAGCCCGGCCCGGAGCGAGCTGTAAATCCAGGTACGCACCTTCACTCTACAGAAGTTTAAGTTAGAGCTGCCTGAGATGTCAACGACAAAACTCCTGTTTCAGTAGTAAGAAGTGCAGGTCTCGCTCAAATAAGCACGAAACACGTAATTCAATGTTACATTTTCATGGGCAAATTGTTCAAAGAAATACGAATTCGTTACTTTTATGACAATGAAAGAATCGTAGGCAAATCGGACTTTTCACGTGCAAACACATGTAAACACACACATGCACACACTTTCACCCAGCTGGCTCTACATGATATGACGTCATCCTATTGAGGCCCGTTTGGAGGGTGATAGTTGCCCATTTTCGAAGCTCTCAAGTTCGAGTGTTTCGAGTGGAAATACTCTCCTGGTAGTCAATGAAAACGCATGAAATGGGTATTGTTGTATTTTGTAGCTTATAGGCTTTCCATTGATGTGTAATTCGTCTCTTTTTTTTTTCTGTTCGGAGATGGTCTTTAAGTACCAAAGGGCACTAGCACAACCACTTGGTTTTGAACCTGGGTTCTCCAGTTACGAGACCACTACTCTACCACTGAGCCATCACGCCTCTGTTATTGGAGATAATTTTTTTTTTAGATATTACAGGTGTGTCATAAAGTATAATTTAGGGGGAAGAGTCACTGATTGAATTGTGTTGTACTTTTGCATGAATAAACTGAACATAATACATGCTGCAACTGACATGGTTAACATTATTATAAATCAGTTAACATCAAAGATCTATGAACCTACATGTGTTCAAATACTGAAATGTGATCAATGGCAAAAAGAAACTTAACAAATCATTAAACAAAGAGGGAGGCATGTTGGATACAAAGCCACATTCATTTACTTTTTAAAAAATACATAGACCTCTTTTATTTTTATAAGATTTGGCTAAATAATCTTGCTTCTGTGACATTCATTTTTGCACTTTAAAGCTTGCTACTACTTCATTTCCTGTGTGCAGCCCTAGAAGATTTAGTGTTTTATGTCATTGATTTGTGAGGTTTCATTTGATTATGTTTGAACATAAGTAGGTTTATGTCGTCTGTTGGGAGCCAGAAAGGGGTTACCTTGTGTTATATGAGTTAATGCCCTTTTAGCTCTGAGCAGAGGATGTGTGGTGGGAGGAGGTGAGGTGGAAACTTTAGTAAACCCTGCACAAAGAAGTAGAGTCCCATTTTAATATCCTCCTTTGAATGTCATGTTATGATGAAAAATTGTAAACCATTTCATATCCTGCATGCAACTCACACAGATTATAGGGCTTCATGGCCTTATTTCATGGGATTTCATTTTGATTAGCTATTAAAAACTCACAATAGATACAGGTGGGCTGGCAGGGGGAGGGGTGGAAAAGTGAGGAACCCTGCACAAACAAGGTGGAATCTCAATTAAATTTCCTAACTTGCATGTCAACTTTGAATGATGAGAAACTCCCTCATGTTTTCTGTGATTTATGTCATGTTTCCCTCATCTTGACATGAAATTGTTCTGGCAGGATAAACATTACTAATTAAATCTGGTTTCAGGTTTGTATGCATGGCATGACTGTTTTTTTTTTTTTTTTTTTTTTTTTCTCTCTTCTCTTCCTGCCTGCATGGCCACTTGTGAAAGAAATCTCCTACATAAAGAGAGAAGGAACTGATATGTTCAAGTTCATTTAATTCATTAATTATAAATTGATTATTGTTTGTGTCTATGATTTTATGATTCCATAAGAAAGATCCATTTGGAATATGATATTGTTTACTGTCAGGACCTGACTCACAATGCAACATTGGATAATTATTTCATACTCACCATTTTCTAATCTGATTTCCAGGTGAAAATTTTTTTTCTTTTGTTTGTCACTCAATTGCAAATGATTTTGAATCAAGTCTAGCTTATCTCATAACCTTAGTTTTTTGTTAAAAAGGAAAGATCTAAACTCAAAGAGATATGTAGTGATTGATCTCAAGGCAGCAGCAGACCGTGAGAAACATTGTGAAGAATCACTTGGCTTGAGAAAGTCCACAGGTTCTGGCTCTCATCAGATGATTTGTGATACACATTAATGGCACCACAGGTGTTAATTAATTATTGTTTGTGGCTATTGCTTTCATGGTTCTGTGAGAAGGATTTATCTATGAAGTGAATATGATACCATTTTCTGTCAGCACATGGCTAACAGTGGGTAATTATTTCATGCTCTCAATTTCTTGATCTGATTTCCAGGTGGAATGAGAGGTTCTTTAACATTTTTCATATGAATATAAGTTTGATTCAATACAGGAGAAGATTATCACCTTATCGACACCTTTCTGATGCTTGTGTAGACACCAAACTGCATTTTTTGTTTTCTTTGTTTTTTATCATTTAAAGTGGGTGAAAATTATTTCGCTAGGTCAGTTGTTTTATCTCCTCATCTCTTTCTATCATCCCCGTCAAACTCTTTCTCTCTTTCTCTCCCTCTGTCATTCTCTCAATATTTGTGATCTCTCAAGCTCTCCCTCGCTCTCTCTGTCTTTCCAGTACATTCTCTAACCCTTATTTTGATGTTTCTCTCCCTCCCCCCCCCTCTCTTTTTCTGTCTCTCTCTCTCTATTTCTCTTTCTTCCTATTTCTCCATTTCTCTCTCTCTCTCTATTCTTTTATCTTCTCTCTCTCTCTCTCTCTCTCTCTCTCTCTCTCTGTCTCCTCCCTCCCTCCCTCTCCCCCTCCGTATTTCTCTATGAATCTTTATATCTCCCTGTTGTTCTCCTTCTCTCTCTCTCTCTCTCTCTCTCTCTCTCTATCTATCTATCTCACACTTTCCCACATTTTTTGAATGTTTTAAAGTTCATTTTCTTACATTTACTTTGCAAATACATGAATAATTTTGCCCAATATACAACTCATAACCACTGAAGCATTATTCTTCACACACCTACACAGCCATGTTCATTCGCAATACATCTTCTCTTTTAACTAGAAATGACATGTCACTGCAAAATTCTGAAGGAGAAAGTCAAGGTTTCATTAACACCACATGAAAAAAGTCTCAAAATACTTCCTAGTAATAATCACACCTAGACTACCTGAAAATGAATGTGAATGACACAATGAGATGGGAAAATGCGTGGACACAAATCTATTGCCATATTGCTCGTGCATTCCGTGAGAGAGTTGGGAGCCAAAATCGACAATTTAGAGCTTGACTTTTTCGCCCACCATTGTCGTCCATGTTTTGCCCAGTCTAGTAGCAATAACAATTAGTGCCAAAGTGGACAGTGCTTCTATGGGTGGGATTATTTTGTACCCAAACAATCTGCATAGCAGAGAGGAACAATTCACACCATATACCCCAAGTATAGGAGCTGACAATGGCATTGAGGTGAAGGACATGGCTCTTGGTTCTAAGGAGTTTAACCTGCCCTATTCATGGCCTGGACTGAGTAAATAGCACAATGTTTTGAAGTAGATCTATTAACGTCATCGGAAGACCTTTTTTCAATGCTTAGAGTATGGATATACAGGCATGCAATACTTTTCTTGTAATGAAAATGGCTTGTTCTGTACTCATTATATATCAATGTAGAAAATTGACACAAATTATATTAGAAGGTAACTCACCTCTACATATCATTCTTCATTTTATGATACTTCCCCAAGTTTTTGATACATGAATATAAACTTTGTCGCAGTTAAAATTTGGTACTGTATAAAATATTCAATTACAAAAATCCGCATATTTCCCTTACCTTCACCAAATATGACACATTAGACAGCAAACAACTATTGCTGGGAAATGGAAGATATACATCAACGATTTCCTTTTTCTTGAATGTTATAAAGATAGAACATGCAATATGAAATAGTGAAGTGATATCAAAATTTCCTGCAGAACAAAAATTTGGGTTTCCATCTTGTGTGAACATTTGGTATAAAATGGAAAAATGTGTAACTGGGCAGAGCTTATCATATGAGCCGTAATTTTGTATGCTTGACCCTTGACCCTTGGTCTAAAGTCAAGTTTTAACAAAGTAAATTACTGTGGACCAAGGTCTGAGTTTTTCTGTTAAACATGACTATAGACTGAGCAATCGGGTTCAACTGAATTAGTAGAATACTAACCATATAGTGTAAGCTGACCTGCCCAAACTAGGTTCACAATTTATATGAGATTTCTTTTTACAATATTATCATCCGGTGTCTATGCCCCTTTATGTACACAGTAATACTCTATGATTTTTCTTTTTATAAATGTCATATTTATTTTTTATCATGTTAATGCTCTGAAATGGACAGATCCAGAGTTTTGTAAAGGGGGCACAATATTCTCAAAAATATTTGGCTAGCAAAAAAAAAACAAACATACGATTTCATAACAAACTTTTGTGACAAGCAAAAGAACAGGTTATCAACTAAAAAAGGAAGCACATTCTTAAGTGTGTGTACTTTAGATATGCCACTTAAGTTTCAAAAGGGGGGCATCCCCTAAATCTGCCAATGCCCTGCTAGACCCATCAGTTAGCATCGAGCATAGCCTTTGTTCTCCAGTTTCTTGGTGGCTTTGACACACTTCCATCTCAAGAGCTTGGTGACCTGACTTTCACACTGGGATCGGCATGTAAAGGCTGGCTGACCCTTCTCTGTGAAGAACCACGTAGACTCTCGCATCTCAAAGCAGTCATCGTAGTCCATTGTCTGCTCCCAGGCGCACTCGCCGGTATCAGAGCGGGGCTTGCAGAAGGAATACAGGGTCTCGCAGTCCTGCCCACCATATTTGATGGATGGGATAGGGTTATAGAAACACCCTTCTATACTCCAGTATCCTGACTCTTCTCCCAGCTCAGCCCCTATGCCCCCTATGTACTTGGCTGTGCCAGCCCCTAAGATCTGAATTAGATGAGAATATTTAGTCCATCTTAATAAAATATATCACAAATTGTCCATACATGCTAAAGAATTTTTTTTCCTGATGTATACATTCAAGTATATCTCTAGAACACCTGCTAGTATATTACCTGCTTATATTGTACACCTGGGTCGAGAGAGACAACTGTAGGTGAAATGTATCTTGTCTGAGGATGTTAGCATTCCAGGATGCGGATTTCTTTGCTAGGAGTTATGAATGAGATCCTCTCTACAAAAGTGCACTGCACATTATTCAGAATAGGAATGTACATGTAAGAATGTTGGCTCGCCAGATTAACAAGACATTTAAATTTGTTCTATTGTAAGATGTTTAAGGTGAAAAGCATGAATGTTGTATACATTTTGCTTTGATACATCATGGGTAATTCCATGATAATGCAAAGACAGAATAACATGATTTCTTAACATTTAAATTTGCTTCTGAGAAATATCAGATTACCGAACCCCGAAATTAGATGATTAATTCCAGCATGATTAAAAAGCCATTAATTGAACCATTGTCCATAACTGATTTCATTATTACTTCCGTATTTTAGAAGTTATAAAGACGATTATCTAGGATGTGAAAGAGTAATTGTAATGTGGCAGATTGTGATAATAAATAATAATTTTTTTTTTTAATTCCTTACCGTGCAGAAGCCACATTGATCCTTGTATCTATCCTTAAATCCTCGTCGCTGATCTGTTGTAAGGTTGTCAAACTTTATGGCTATCCCATCACATGTAGTGACGACCAGGAGTCCATCTATAACTTTTCCTACAAATTGATTAAAAAGAATCAAATTTAAGTTGGTCTTTTTAAAAAAACTAATTACTGGTATGTAAAATATATTTTTTGAACTAACCGTATGGTTGTTTTTTTTTTGTTTGTTTGTTTTTTTTGGGGGGGGTTAAGATTAATGAGCGAATATTTTTTTTAAAGATCTGTCATCAAATTTGAAAATTTTACAAGATTCATTTTCTCTTGTTAGCAAATTTTAAAAAAACATATATAAGGAGTTTTTTGTTTGTTTTTTTGCTTTGAGGAAAACAATTCTGCTGAGTTGTTGGCAAATTTTGTTCAACAACCCCACCCCCACTCAAGTGGTCTAGCCCCCAGATATATGCCCCTTTTTAAATGCATTCAAATCCATTTTTTTTTTTACTATGATGGATGGGAATCTCATGAAATGAAATAAGCAATTCAGCAAGCTTGTTGACAATCCAACAATGGTTTATAATTTAAGATGATTTATATGCAGGGTCCTTTCATGTATATTTTATTTAGACTTGGGTCACTAGGGCATGAAGTTGCATGTCAGGAATAAAATTACATCTTCTCTTTCATACTTTTTACACATGTTTACTGCAATCGATGTTTGAATCTCAGTACCTGGTTGGGCATTATGAATTATTTTTTACCACTTGTATATTATTTCCCTGGAGCAGAAAAGGAATTCACAGCAGCTTAGTATTGCTGCTATCTTGCTATTTATCAACTAAAACCAAAGAAATCTGGTGAAAAATTGTTCATTATTTTTGTTGGGGAGGGGGTCAAATATAAATTTGAAATATAATCAAAATAGCAGTAATGCTTACCTCCTATCACATAGATATCCTTGAGTTCTGGTACAGGTATAGAGCAAGTGTAGCTAGGAGAATAGAAGAAGATGTCATCATCATCCTTGGCAAATGATGAATCCTTGTAGGATGAGATGACCCTTGCCCCGTAGCGAACAAAAGCACTGTTAGCATGCTGCACCTCCTCGTTATCAGCATTCACGAAAACCCGAGACGTAATCTTCACCTTCATAACTATTTTGTAAGAAATCAAAGCAAAGGAAATAATTTGAACAAAACTCCTTTTGGATGCTGCACCCCCTCATTATCAGCATTCACAAAAACCTGAGACGTGATTTTCACCTTCAGAACTATTTTGTAAGAAATCAGAGCCAAAAAAAAACAGTTCAGATGCAATGAAAAATTATTTTGTTACAATCTATTGGAGATTGCTTGAACCAGGTTATCTATCCAGTTTCCTGTTAATGAAATATATCTAATCAGTGTATATCTTTATGCTTTTTAATTGTTCTAATGAATGTTTTACATTAAAAACAATAGTTCCTGAAATGTGTATCACTCTGTCCCAAATGCTTAAAAAGGCACGTTGGAAAGCACAGGTGAATACAGAACTTTGTAAAAGGGAAGTACGATTCCAAAATTTTCTGATGAGCAAAAGTGTTATAGTATCACATTTTTAAGGTGCTTTTGAGGTCAGACTTTCGTAAGGGGATCACAAAAAAGGATTAGAGGGTACAAGCCAGTTGTGCCCCACGAATTCACCACTGATGGAAAGTTTGAGGCAAAACAATTTTTTATATGTTCAAAAAGAAGTATGACCTTTTTGTCTCTCAGTTTCCTCAGTGTGCTTATGGGATGCTCCCATTCTTATTTTTTTAAAGAATAATTTATCTCCAAACATTGTTTCTTTCTGTTATGCTCTTGTTGAAAGAAGTTTGGATGGATTTTGCATGATATAACCCCCCCCCCCCCCCCCCCCCCCCCCTCCGAGTAAGTTTAATACATAGTACCCTAAATAGTTAGAAATTTTGCTAACAGTAGAATAAATGACATGAAATGATACATATTCACAAATCAATTAATGTGAAGGTCTTTGGTTTATTGATAAAAGAGAAACATACCATCAATTTGACTTCATGCATCAATCAAAAAAGCAATTACTGCAGATTTGTGTTGTCGTACTTGGTTTGAAAAGTCAGCAAATATTAAGGAGTGTCGCGGTTTTAAGAGGATCATGTAAAGAAATGGAATGTGCTTCAAATGATTCTGTAATCCCTTCAGTGAATGTTCGTTCAGATCATTGTGCTGGATGAATAAACATGGTAATGTAAATTTGGTTGGCAATTTTTGCTCCATTATAATCAGCACCCACTTATGGTGTTTATGTGAAATTAGGTACAATTCATGAACAGTCAAGGGGATGCAGGAGAGACATTTTCCCAGGGGTGTTACTAGATGATTTTGCACGAGGGGGGAGACGGATCAAATTTTGCTCACAAAATTCCCCAAAATGCAAAAAAAAAAAGGGTCCTCAGATTTTCAAAATTACGAACAAGCATAAGAAATATTTGTCAGATTTTCAAATTTGCAGACCAATCTTCCAAACAAAATCACAATTTTTTTAGATTTATCTACAGCCTATAGATAGAGATTCTAACTTTCCCCCCTCCAGTGGCACCTCTGCATTTCCCCTCAGCATATTCCAGCAATGGGGGAGGAGATAGACATTTTGGCTTGATATTAACTATTTTTTTGTGACAATAAGCTTTAATTACACATGGATTTTATTATGTTCGTTTGCAATTTAAAATGTTCCTGTACCCAGTAAATGTAAGATATATTAATTCAATTTTATGTCACATATCTGGAAGAAATGATATTAAACAAATGTGTATTCAGACAGCTACCCCTGGACAATTACCCCATGGACAACTATCCCGGGGACACCTACCCCAAGGACAATTATGGACAAGTACCCCAGGGACACTTACCCCGGGGACAATTACCCCCTAGGACAATTACCCCCTCTTGGATAGGGGGGGAATTGTCATTGGGGGTAATCATCCTGGGGGGTAATTGTCCTGGGGGCAATTGTCCTGGGGGATGATTGTCCTTGGGGGTAGTTGTCCCCAGGGTAATTGTCAAGGGGTTAGTTGTCCTAGGATCAGAATTTTTTTAAAAATGAATGAGCTCCTTTCTTTAGCCTGATATTGATTAACGTAGTGGAGACAACACTGCTTATTTGAAGGAAAGTTTTATCTATGCTCATCCTAGACATCAAAATCTTATGTAACTTAATTTGGACCCAACTTTTAGAAATTCAACAATTATGGGTGAATTTATAGAACTCTGATTAATAAAGTACCAGTGTGTGAGCTGGAAATATTTTTTAAAAATGCCTGTTACCGGTCGGTGTCTGCTTTTAAAACTCACCTGCATCATCATCACAGAAGCGTTGCTGAGGATGCATTATGAAGCAGTTATGAGAACACTGAAGACTAGAGGCCACTGATGTCTGGAAGTAGCCCAGGATGAGCGTGGCAAATAGTGGACCTAAAGCTCTCGCCACCATGGTTGCTGATGAGATGTGATGATGTGCAGCAGATGAGAGAGAAATGGGGAAAATCTGATAAGTTATTTCTATTTAAGCCCCAAAATAAATTATTCTGAGATAGCTTTCATATGAATAGACATCAAGAGAGGACGTGATTTATTGAACCCAAGCACGTTTCCATGTTCCCAGTGGTAAGAGTAAACCATCCGTGTAACTACAGAAGATCGCGGCTGTAAATCCTTTGAAGCTGTTAATAACAGTTGCCATCTATCACACAAGTCATTATAACAAAAGATGGCTCTGAATAGAGTTATTGGTATCATTCAATACATGCTACAAACAAATTGAAATATTGTTGATTCCACCATGCTCTTTGATGCCTACTGGTATGAAGGTTGATCTTTTGGATCCAGGTCTCCTCTGCAACCCTTACAAGTTCCGATTGAAAAGACGCTGCTTACAAATGAACAGCAGAAAAGGCTGCTGAACCTTTGAGGATATTTTCCATCCCTAAGTTGGTGCTCTGTCTCTACAAAATAAGAACCATTTACTGCGCGAGTATGTCGATTCAAATGTCGTTGAAAAGCCTGCATTCTTGGCATAGTGCTTGAAGAACTACAAATTTGCTTGACTTATGTTTTGAATGTTTGAATAATTTTTCTTCAAGTACTCATAGTCTGCTGCAGAGCGCCAGATTGATCAACAGGGCTGTATGGACTTTAGCCTTCCGGGTCTTAACCTTCTAAATTTATCTCAGATAATTGTAACCTACTTCTAATTAGACTTGACACATATGTCAACATTTTGCCAAGTCTGTTTCATCTACATGATTGTTTTAGAAGACTGGCCGTCCTAATTGCTGGAATATAAAGGCAAGTCTGTGATATCAAAATCATAATGATTCAAGCCCATCAGATAGAACAGGACTACACGAGCGTTACTAGACAATGTTGTATCGGGAGGGGGACCGGTTAATGTCATACCAAAACTTTTTAACTTTCCAACAAGCGAAAATGTTTATACTATTCAGACTTTTAGATTCGCAGACAAGGGTAAACAATATTCTGTGATTTTCTGCGATTTTGACATTTGCTAATGACAACCTTTTTAGTACAAGTAGTCTTGCGATCTCCTAAAATATGACCTGAATTGTGAAGAAATCACAAAGAATTTAATATCAAAATATGAGAATTTTGAGTCATTTCCATTGTCAGATCTTCCTGATATGGGCTCTAAGTCTTGAATAAACATATTGTTAGATTACATTTATGAAGGGATGTTACATTACTAAAATGGCTGGGAGAAAGCTTGCTGTCGGAACTATTTGCCAAAACTTCATTCAGATTTCTCCCAAACTGTGAAATGTGGGATGCTGGAGGAACACCAAATACCACTTTTAGGGTCGTATTTTTCGACTGCGAGTAAGACCGATGTCCTGTTATTTCCTTTTGGCAAAGATATAATGTTAGAAAGTGAGAGAAGGATGATGCTCACCTTGTTGAGGGTTCCACCCACTGCAGAGATACTAGAAGAAATGAAAAGCATCTCAACTCTACCAAGAGTTGAGGAGAAATGTTCTTCTTTTCTCTGGCCTCTCTGAATTAGAGGCAATTTAGGGCTGAAAAACTAGAAAGTAAACACTTCAAATCTCTCTTTTTACCCTTTCATGGCATTGTATGTTGAGTATTGTGTAGGAGTAATTGCCATTTTGTTGACTGAGCATTGAAGAGCTTAATGTTCTGTGATGAAAAAGTGCTATAATAGGACAAGCTTTGGATCTTTTGATGGCATGGGAGAATAGCAACAGAAGGCTCAATACACCTTTTTGTACCACTTTTTCAGTAAGAATGAGGTTTTCAGTAGTTTATTGGCCTGGGTGGGCTCAAATAGGTATAACTCTTATAGGAATCTCTTTATTTTTATTTTTTTTGTATCAGGGTTAGCAAATTTTTCAGTGGTTTTAACAAGTTGTTGAGAGCTACTGGAGACAGAAATGACTTTTCATTACCACTTTCATACTTATGTTTTAACTGGTCAGTTAGTCTGCATTTAATCTGCTCTCAAGCCACATATGATACATTGATATCCTTTTATATTGGATGTTTGTAGCTACTCTTTGCTATTGCTTACTACATGGTTCTCTCAGAGTTTTGAACTAAGGTTCATATTTTCTATGGCCTGATAATATTTGGCATAATTCTCTCATCATTGTACAGAAGAATTTTACTTATTGGGTAAATTTGAAAAGTTAGTGGGGAAATCCACAGTTGACTTGACTGCCATTTAATAAAAAAGCAAACCGAAAAGGTCCTGAAATATCTATATTTTTCAGTCTGCACTAACTGCACTAGGGAATTGTATGAAAGTGGTCTATGGGTCAAATTTAACCCTTTTATGTTTTGATGAAGGCAAGTTATCCTCTCCACATACTGCATGCTCTTTGTTCCCTGTCAAGTGTTAAAATGAAATTTTAATAAGATGAGAAATCATTAGACTTCTCTTTCATAGAAGAGAAAGCTTCCCACCCCTCCCTAGTACTTTCCAGGGTCACCGTATCTTTGTCCATTCACTACATTGTTCCTCCACTCCTTTCTTGTTATTACTGTGTTCATTTCAATCATTTTCCCTTGATCCCATATCTAATTTCTCTCTTATTCCTATTTCCCATAATCATTCTTATATATTCTAATGTTGTTTTTTAGTCTTATGCTCTCTGTCTCTCTCTCTCTCCTATCCATATCTTTCTTTTTTTCTCTATTACTGTCTTTATATATTTCTCCCCTTCTATTTCTACCTATCTTTCTGTGTCTCCATTCCCTTCTCCCTCTCTCTCTCTCTCTCTCTCTCTCCCTCCATGAGTGATGCTGTGATGGCATGTAACAGTTGCTGTACATTAAACTGAGTCATATTTCACAGGGATTTGATTTTCTTGTGTTTTTCGCAAGTAATCAATTAGCTGATTTCCTGACAAACAATGCTTTGTGCCATTGATTACTTCAAAATATAACACAGTTGGGATGGTAACCAATCTCATAACAGTTTTTCATGGAAATATCCAAGGTAACCCAATAAAAATTCTGTATTCTGTTTGTCACGGAGAATGATGAATAGTTTGAAAAGTTTGAAAAGAATACTGAGGTACTGATTTGAGGAGGGGGAGACAAGAACCCCTGTAATTGATTGTGTTTTAGATCTGTCATTGTTATTGAATTTGCTTAATGACCAGACAGAGAGAATTCTGTTTATATATGCTTATTTTTCACATCTTATCTTCCACTTACAAGTGATCAGGATTAAAGAAGATGGTACCATCTGCTAAGAACAAGAGGGCATTATATTCCTTGATACAGAGTCAATACAGCTACATTCATACGGGACTTGTGGTTTCAAAACTTTAAGTTAGTAAAACTATAAGTTAACAAAACCACGACGAGGGTTCACACGAGCCCAAAACAACGAGCTGAAACTACAAGCCGAGTGATCGTTATGGTTAACCCTGGAAGTAGATACTACCGATTGTGTGTATAGAATACATACAGATCCTGTGTTCATAACTCGCGCAAAAGGTATGACCCGGAAGTTTAACATGAACAGCGAGGTCATCGCTAACTACAAGCTTGCGAAACTTAAAGTTTATTCTGTCCACACTGCGACAGAGGACCATCCACTGCTCGTGGTTTCAACGTTAACCACAAGCTCGCTTGTGGTTCTAGAACTACAAGTAAACTTAAAGATTTGAAACTACAAGTCCGTTCGTAGGGTCTGAAACTACAAGATATCTATAAGTTAACTTAAAGTTTTGAAACTACAAGCGAAACCTAAAGTTTAGCTCCCATCGTGTGAACATAACTAATGCCCTTCTGGCTCTCAACAGATGTTTTCTTGAAGCACAGAAAATGGTCTGGATTATAAAAAGTCATGATACTAGATCCTATCTTCCATTCTGACACTATTGGTGAGCCATGATTGGTCAATAGTTATCAGGGATGACCACTTGCAGGAAGCTCATTGGTTATCTTGAGTTTGTTAGGCTTAGTGGATCCAGGATTCTGTTAGGGGTACACTTTCAAGGAAATCTCTAAGAAGCAAACAAACTTTCTCCATTCATCTATTCTTCCTGTGCTTTTCTTTGGGCCATTGTTTTATCTATTTGTTAGTCTCAAATCTTCTCTTTCTCATTTTCTTTCTTTTATTTCTCTGTCTGCTATTCCAATTATCTCACTATCTTTCTTTCCCCCTTAACTTCTCTTCAATTCTTTTTCTTTGTCATTCTTTCATTCTCCATCTCCCTTTTATTAGTTCTGTCTCTTCAAACCTCCTTTCTCTCATCATTTAAATGTTGAGGAAAACAACATTTAGCTCTCTCTTTCTCTTTCTTTTACTCCCCCCCCCCCCCCCCCCCGTCTCTTTCATCAATATCTCTCCCTTTCTCGACTCCCACTCTCTCGCTCTTTATCTCAATCTGTTATTTCATCTCTCTCTTTCTCTCTCTCTCTCTCCCTCTCTCTCCCAATATCTCCATCCACTCTCACCCCCTACCTTCTATTCCCTCTCTTTCTCACTCTTTAAGTTTATCCTCTTTTACATTATCTATATAGTTACAAGAAACAGATGCATATGTTTTCATTTTCTTCACATGAAAGTTTATAGAATATATATCACAAAAGTATTACATACAAAAGATTGCACAGCTGCCGAATGGTGAAGAAACAAACAAGATTATGAAGTATACAATACAATCAAGAAAACATGAACATTCATGCTCATGAAATGATCATTCAAATTCAAAAAGAAAGAAAAATAATAAATAAGACTCTCTTGCATACAGTAGAAAGACAATTATTTGTCCTTGAGCGAAAGTTGAAAGAGAAATTTAAATAGAAAATCACACAGTAATCAAAATCATGAGAAATTTTGAAAAAGGATAGAAACACTGATTAGATGACTGAAATGAAAATTGAAAAAAATATAAAGTTGTGTCCTTTCCCTTGATCTGTGTTATCTGTAGATAACAACACTGTAAAAAAAAATATCTGTAATTTTACAGCAAATCTGGTGTCAGCAGAGTCGCCATAACTTCTGATGTAAAAATACAGATTAGTTGTTATTTTTTTCCTATGACACTGATGTACAAATAACATCAGATTAGCTGTTATGGGTAAATACAGAACTAATCTGTATTTTTTTTCCTGTAAAAATACAGATATTTTTTACAGATATGAATGAACTTATTTGCAATATATGCAGTAAAAAAAAATCTGTAGTATCAGAATTGTTTAAATTTTCATAGGATTTTGAAGGGATACAAAACTGGTACATGCTGTGTATGATTCCTATATGGAGTAATTATGTAATGATAATGTAAATAGGATAACATTTTTCCTAGTTCTCCTTGATTGTTTGAAACAGGGTGAAATGGAGAGATCCAGCAATTATTGCAGCATGTTTTTAACTGAAATAAAAACCAATATTTACAAATCATAATATCAGAGACCCTGTATGCAGCACTTTCCTCTTCAATGTAGATATAATCTTAAATTGCATAAATTGAGAAATATAAATAATTGACTAAACAAATCAAAATCTTTAAGAATACTTGGATAACAGTGAGGCATACATCATGTATTGCGCCTAATCAGTTATAAATACTTATTTCTGAATACTTCTTGAATGTTGTTCAGAGGTAGAAGAATATAACTAGCATACGCTTATTTGATCTTTCATAATCATAAACCATTAGAAAGATTTAAATATAATAAAATTAAATTAGATCATTAAAATGAAATTAAACAAACATTTGTGTTTTAAGGTCATCATTTGAATAAAAATGTATATTATTAGATTGACAAAATCTTCTGGTTCAGTAATTTTTAAAAAATGTATTTATCTCTGCCTGCAGGTACATCTCTAATCTCTTATCACTGGAACCATTTCCTCATTCATAACCTGAAGAGAAGCTTTTTTATGAGACATAAGGGTTGTGAAGTCCCAAATGGTACAGATCACAGTGTTGCAATGAATGAATCTACTTTAAAGAATGATAAGAGGACCATGGATTGCCACACACTTAGTACAATGTGAATACTGCATTATGTCCAAACCTTGTTGAAATCTAATCAAATAGAGCTGACAATGCTGCCAAGATCTCCGGTGATTCTGTTGGGGGGACTTCCTCAATGGTGTTAGGATCAACAGTGCGTATGGCCTCTCTTCCAGCGTCAGGCCCAAACTCTCTGACAGTGTCCCTGGAGTTGCAAGGAGGCATCTTCCTGGTAGCTTTCTTGCATTTGTACTTGAGTTTCCTAGGTTTGAGGTCCTTGCACTGCTCAGGACATGTCCAGGCTGCGAGTCCCATCTCAGCAAATTGCATCAGTTGCCAGTTGTACTCTCTCTGGCGAAAGCACTCGTCATAGGCCTCACCGCCCTCCCATCCGCAGACACCATTTTTTTGATGGATGCAGTAGGCATATTTGGTCTCGCAGTCATCGCTGCCGTAAGTCATGGAAGCAAGCGGGTTGAAGAAGCACTCCTGTTTGCTCCACAGTCCAGAGCTCATTTCATCAATGATCTCATTGCCTCCATAATAACGTACAATTGTTGATCCAAAGACCTGATCAAGAAAGAAAACAGAATGATTCATTTAGAAACATTTTTCGCTATACCTTTGTGAAACGCAATGATGTATGCTCATAGTTGAAGCAAAGGGCGGGAGATTTCATTCTACATTTTCTTTTAAAAATCTTTTGCTTCAACTGACACCTAAAATAATTTGATACCATCTCACAATCCACAAAATAAAACGGCTAATTAGGAATTCTGACAATAATTGGATCTATTCCCTATTCTCTTTCATCACTGCGCTAACCTTCCAATTCAATAAGTTTGCCTATTTTTTTCCATTTATATCTAAAAAAGTGAAGTTTTCATGAATGAATACATTTCTATGCATTTTTATGCAATTATGGGGTTTTGACTTGGTTTTCTTTGCTGTTACTCTTTGCTTGTGTGTGTCTCTCTCTCCCAATGAAATTTTGAAAATCAAAAGGAAATCAAATATTGCGCCCTTACCTTGCAACTTGAGCACTGTGTCTGGTAGAAACCTCTCACTCCTCTTCTCTGGGATGGGGTGAGGGTGGACCACTTTTGAACAATGCCACAAGTTGTCACTTCCATTTTGTCTCCTCGTGTCTTAGCTGTAAAGAAAGAAAATATCATAATAGATTATAACAAAATTTGAAATGTGATTTTATATAGCATCAGTGTCAAAGAGTTAGGTCAATACACAATGTTGGGAAATATAGAAGTCAATATATCTTAGTCATCACTTCATGTAGCCAAACCAAGGTTTTTTTTTAATAATTCAATATCATATTTTGATTAGGTAATGTTTTTTTGTTTTTTTTTTTTTTTTGCTTTTTAGAATTAAAAAAATGCTCACATTGATATCCAAGAAAGCTGTTATGTCATTCCATATTATGCATACTTTCAATGTCTGTTTTTTAAAACTAAAAAGAAAAACTTGTGTTTTTATTTCAAAAGGGTACCATATGCCATTTTTTTCTTTTTCCTGAATTTATTTTTTGTTGCCTTGTCAGAACTTATTATCCTGCCATTGTTAAGAAAAACTTTAATTTTTTTTTTTTGTGAATGAAGATTTAATGAAGAATTGATTTGGAAAATTATTATCTGTGAACTTACCACTGATAAGGTATCTGATGCCCATCTCAAGCTTGTCAATGCTGCAGAGGTTCTTGGGTGAGTAGAGAAAGAGGGTGGCTCCATCCTTTCCAAAAGTGTCTTGTCCTTTAAAGACATTCTCCACTTTGACTTTGTATTGGACATCGTAGGCTTGGGATGAGTAGAGTACGGGCTGGGAGTTTATGTCCACGTACTGCCATGATATTGTCCTCACCTTGTATACTGTGAATGGAAAGAAAGAAATTATGAGATTTATTAATCAGGATATGAATGAGAATATTTACACTGTTTCTCTCCATGAAGATGAAGTTAACATTGCTAGAAGGAGTTAGCTAGTCTGGATTTCTGAGACAATATCTTATGATGAGATGTTTGCAATGACAATTTGCTCTGTGAAAAAAAGAAAAGGATTATATTTCTTTTGACACCAGTTTTTACAAGAAGTGTAAAGAATATACTTGCATTGACAATATTTGTTTTTCTTTTGCGTATAATTGAGGTTTGATACTTTTTTCTTTTAATGAGATCTGCATTGATCATGATAGTAATCTCTTTAAATTTTGCACCAGTTTATTATCTGTTCAAAGATGAGCTGCTTACTGCATTGAAAAGTTCATAAATTAGTAGGGGAGCTATGGCAAGAAATGAGAATAGAGATATTGTATGATACTATTGACAGTACACAATAAGGGGATATTGAAATAAAGTAATTCTGTTGGCTATGAAAAGTGGCTATAAAGTTTGTTTTATATTTTTAAAAAATAATAAAAGTAGAGATTTGCTTACCATAATCTGCATCACAGAACTTCTGTTGAGGATGTGTGATGGGGCAGGAGACACAACTTGCTTCGGACACCCTTGCAATGTTTGCTACCTCTAGGAAGACCATGAAAGCACTCACAAGAAACATCGAAGATGATAAATTAGCCATGGTTAAAAATTGCTGAAAATGTACCCAATTCAGGCTATGAAATTATTGCAGAAAGGTTGAAGGCTTGCTGAATTAGAATTGATACTGTCCAGCAGTAGTAGTGTGGCAGATGCTCTGTTGGTGACAAGTTTGGTAATGGTCAGTGAGTTTGGCTGGCTTGAGTTCTCTTCTCTATCTGGTGTTCAGGTGATATCTGGTTGGCTGCTGAGAGCTAACTGTTGACCAACTGCAGCTCAGCTCTCTTATTTATGCACACCTTCCAGGCACACAGTTACACCTCACTGGCCCTTCCACCCACTGTATTTACTCCCCTGTCAAAGCCCACACCTAAGGCTCTGCACCACGTCACCTGTTAGCATAACTCTCAGCTCCAATGTTTCCTCCAGAGGGAGGAACAGTAATTGACTGACAAAGCAGTGTGTGGGTTGCTGTCTGTTTAGACTAAAACAAGTGATACACACTGCTCCCTACCCTCTTGTAGTCTAGCATGCTAGTCTAAATCAAACTTGGTAGAATGTCATTATTTAATTCCTTTGTAATTAAGACACAATTTGAAAGTCTTCTTGAAATTGGATTTTGATGCAACTATTTTCTCTCATTATAAAACAATCACATATATGCACAGTAAACATTATATCCTAACCGTGACAAGAAAAAAAGTTTTAACTTTGACAAAAGTATTTTAAAATCTGCTTTTATAGACTATGATATTCCAGCATACCATAGGTCTATGGGGGTCGCTGTCTACTTTCGGAAAGTCTAGTGTTATATTTACGTCTTTCCTGTCACCAAGTCAACTTGCTTCTAGCAAGAAAAATAATTTGACCGGATCAAGAAGTAGGCTCTGTGATAAACTTATATGGAATGCGATGCTTGTTTTAGTTCACTAATGTCTGGGTCGTATATATTTTCATTCATCCTTTCCATTTTTTCCAGCCAGCCCAGTGTCTGAAACTTGACCCAGTCAAAGAGTTAGGTCAGTGTTATTGTCATAAACTAACCCACCTCTACCTTTTTTACCCTACAGCTAAATTTTGTTATGAATTATCACAAGCCACTAGTCACTTTCTATCATCAACAGCATACCGTCTTGAGTCACACTTTTCAGCACATCTTTTACTTTGAAAATTTTTACCCGAAGCTCAGCTCGATTAGCTGACACGAAGCCTCTGCACATTGACTCATTGCATTTTACTTAAAAGTTATAATGAACAAACAGTAATTGATGGTTCTAAGAATTTTATAAGTTAGTACAAACATGAATCAGGTACCAGCTATGAGATCAAAGCTTTGAAAGTTATGCACTGAATGAAAGATTATGAAAATAAGAAGTCAATTTCAAATGTAAGACAATTATGTGATAGTCTCTAAAACCAGGAGTGACTTCCTGTTCTCCTGCCAAAAATTACTGGATATACGTTGAAACTACACAGTCATATACTGTATAAACCATAAATTTTGCTGCCATAAATTTTTGCGAATAGGACTAACCAAACTATTTCTCGAGTGGTTGAATTCGCAGTCAGGAAATTCTCAAATCTCTAAACAGCAGTGATGATGTACTTTTGCAATGTGAAGTGGTGAATTTCTGACCAGGAGACAAGAAATTCAACTGACCACTTATGTTGGCAATATTTTAGCATGTTGTTAAATTCGTGACCCACTAGCGATTCACGAAATTCACGAAAATAAAACCCCGGCGAAATATATGGCGTATACAGTAGCTGTCCCCTTCCAAATAAAGATTCTCTTTCTCTCTTTCTTTCTTTCTCTCACTCATGCACACTCTTGCAAATTCTTGCTCTTTCTTCTGCTCACTCTTTTGTCTTTTCTCTGTCTCTTTATCAGGTCTCCTGGCTATACATTATTTTCTCCTTT